>CM019150.1:21930616-21953298 GCA_009733165.1 Naja naja
AAAAAGTATTAACTACATCTTCCCCTAAGACCAGAAGCTATTTAAGTTTCCCTCAGGCTACTGTTAACATAATAAGAAAATCATT
This sequence comes from Naja naja, assembly GCA_009733165.1. Classification (NCBI taxonomy): domain Eukaryota; kingdom Metazoa; phylum Chordata; class Lepidosauria; order Squamata; family Elapidae; genus Naja; species Naja naja. The sequence goes on from CM019150.1 coordinate 21,930,702, forward strand.
AACTGAATTTAGCCATTACCTATACTCAGTTGAAAACAAGTATACCCCACTTTCCTTGTTGAAGTTAAAGTAGCTAATCAAATGAGTTGGGGAAATAACTTGGTGCACTCTTCTTGGCAATAATATAGATGTGGATTGACCCTGCATTTTTCTGGTATATATTTTTTTAAATGTCCTGATCTTGCCCACAACTCTGTAATTTCCTGGGATCTCCTGACAAGCATTTTCCATATAGGCCAGGGCTGTCAAATTCCCAGCCCACAGGCCAGATGCTTCACGTGATGGCCACACCCATGCCCGGTTTAGCAAAGGGGGAAAATGTCCTGATTTGTCACTTGACACCGCTGTGACATGAGTTTGACACCCAGTCCTCGGCCTGTGACCAAAATGGAATCCAAAATTTCTGTTACTAAGCAAGGCAGTTATGTGAGTTTTGCCCCATTTGACATCCTGTTGTGCCATGTTTGTTAAGAGAATTGCTGCAGTTATTAAGTGATTTGTGTGGTTGTTAAGTGAATCTGGCTTCCCCGATTGACTTTGTTGGTTGAAAGCCAGCTGGGAAGACTATAAATGGTGATCACATGACCCCAAGACAAACAACTGTCATAAATAAATACCACTAGCCAAATGCACGCATTTTGATCATATGACTTGTAAGTGTGAAAACCAGTCATAAGTCACTTTTTTTTAGCACTGTAACGTTGAACTGTCACTAAACAAATGGTTATAAATCAAGGACTACCTGTATGTGACTTTTTAATTTTTGTTGCAGAGCCCTGGACTCACATAATTGTCATTTGTGAACTTCTCAGTGTCAGGGCTCCAACAAATCCCCCTCATTCAAAGCAAAAGTCTCTAGCCGCATCTCAGAAAAAGTAAATTGGTTTATTAGAAATTCCATGTTGGTGCATGGCTGGGTGCAGCTGGTACTAAATCACATCATACATTTCCCCCTTGACCCTGGTCTTTTCCCCACCCCCTGGATGTGACTTCTCCAATAGGACACATCAGTCTCCAAGAGTCATCCATCATGCTCTCCAATAACCTTCTTATGCTCCGACAACTTTGGGCTGCTGAGTTGATATCTAGGCATTTCAAGAATGCCTTGTTTTCCCACACTCCTTTTTCTGGCAGCTAAAAGACCAAAGGAGTATCTTTTTAGTTGACACTGAGCTGACATCTGACAAACGAAGTCAATGGGGAAGGTCACAAATCATAGTCATGTGATGTCTTGCTTAATCAGCAGGGTAATTTGCTTAATGACCAGAGCAAAATATGGTCATAAAATTGGGTCGCATGATGTTTCACTTAGCAGATGTAGTGCTTAACAATAAATTTTCCAGCCCCAAGTGGGGTAAGTCGAGGTGTGTGTAGGAGATTTTCAGCACAATTTGGATACCACTAAGCTATCACAGTCCTTATCCATATACTGCACAAATGTGTAATGATGTATGTATGTATGTATGTATGTATGTATGTATGTATGCAGTATGTATGTATATTTCAATGTTTAAAGAAAATACCAACAAAAACAAGGGATTCTTTTCATGCAAATCTGTTTTCAGCTCATGGCTTCTTAAACCTCTATTTCACTTGAAAGCCGAGTTGCTTGCCATTAAGAACAAAACATTTAAAAAGATAACAGCTACTCCCATTGTACATTTACTTGTTACACGTAATTGTTTATGTTGGATTACAAATACAAGCAGAGATAGAAGCATACCTCTGAAATGGAAAACTGAGAGAAGAAAAGCCGGCAGTAGGAAATAATTGTACAGGGAACATGTTTCATTATTGCTCTTTTCCTTCTGATGGTTGCAAATGTATTGGCAAAGAAGTTAGTTGCTCTTTCACAATGCCTGCCTAATGTCATTCTATATATGTTTTATTTCAAGAGTGAGCCTCATTTCCCACAAGAGCATATAGATGCAACATTGAGTCAAAATGACCTAGACTGCAGAGATATGCACATTCAATAGAAAAATCTAGCTTTCAGTAATCATATGACAGGGTATGACTTTAGATCTAATTCCTATGCTAGGAAATAGAGCATGGAGTTTTATCCTGTATTTCTCCAGAGACTAGTTGCCTCTTATCATCAGATGAATAGTTGCTACAACACTTAAGCTTTAATTGTGCATGGGATAGGTGGCCAATTCAACTCCCTAAGCTGTAATCATGAATGATTGTGATTCATGACATATGCCTTCATCAGAAGAGTCCACTGGAAGCCATTAAAACTATTCTAGATTTTTGTCTCTTAAACTGATTAGAATCTTAGTTCCATAAATCGATCAAGTTCTGGATAACAGATAACAGATAATCAGAGTTGGAAGGGACCTTGTAGGTCATCTAGTCCAACCCCCCCGCCCAAGCAGGAGACCCTACACCATTTCTGACAGAATTGGAGAAACTGGTGTTCTTTTCCTCATGAACAAAGTGTGTGCGTGCATGCATGCACACATACGGAGTAATAAAGCCTCTGCTGCTTAATTAAGGGCACAGTGCCAAAACAAGTGTCTTTGTTTAAAACACAGTGGACAAGACAGGCTTGAGAAAGTTGATGTCTTAAGTTGACACCATAATGTGTTTCTAATTATATTCAGAAAGAAGAATAAGAATAGGGATTGCCAACTGTTTGGAAAGATAATTTCCCCTCAAAGAAAGATTAGAATTAAGCAAACAAACAAACAAGCCAAGCATTATTGATTTAACATAAATGCCATTTGTTGGGCCTTTTGTAATTTCTTTATTAATGTCATACTTCTGGAGTCCAAAAACGCTGTTCTATTAGAGCATTTGGCACCGAGTCAACTCCTCACACTATGAAATGTTAAACCTGCAAGCATCTTTCACAGAGTGCAGTGGTCCCAGCAACTACAGCAGTTCCATCGCAAATGATTGCAGCCATTTCACAAACTTATTGGAACAGAGGAAAAAACAGTGACCATTTTTGTGAGGTAAGCCCTTTCCTTCCATATGCATTTACTCACGTTCTGGCTGAGGATTTTATAGCAAAGCTGTCGGTAGGAAACAAAGTCCAAAGTTCATGCAACATCAGTTCTCCACAGCTTCTTGTCAAGTACATTCTGACATTTGAAATAAAACAGATATAAGCTGGAATCAACAGCAGAAAGTTTGTATGAAGATTCATTCTTATTCATTACTTGGCACTCTTCTAGTATTGCTGCTCAAAATCTATTGGTAAGGAGAACTCTCAAACGCTGCCCTTTGAAGGACAACAGAAAGTTCCTGATCCTGTCTTGGCATCTCCTGGCTTTGAAGAATCAAGGAACATTAGGGTGGACAACCTGTGACCTGAGTTTCCTTATAGTGCCATGTGATTTTGCTGAAAAGTGACAGTCTATGGAGATTCTCAGTCATCCAGGTCATAGTGGTCCCAAAGGGGCTTTTCAGAGGCAACTGGACTTTCTTGTTTTTTGTTGAGGACATTTCGCTTCTCATCTGAGAAGCTTCATGAATGAGAAGCAAAACATCTTCAAAGAAAACAAGAAAGTCCAGTTGCCTCTTGAAAAAGCATCTTCAAAAACTGACAGCACAGTTTGACATGGGAAATATGCTAGAACCATATTATAAGCCCCAAAGGTTGTTCATCTCTGCAGTAGCTGATTCTAAGGAGAAAGATGTCTGCTGAGTAACTGGAAATGTGTTGAACAGTTTTTCCCAACTAATTTTTAGACTCTGCATAGTCTTAGCCAACATGGCCATAGGAAATTATGGCAAAAGTTGGTGAGATGTTGCTAAATGGACATATCATTTAGCTTTGTGCAAGGCAGCACCCTATGTTCTTTGGTAAGGAAGTGTCTTTTATTTTGTTATTTATTTATTTATTTTTTGGACTTGTATGCCACCCCATCTCCGAAGACTGGCAGCAACTAAAAACAGCAACAATAAATACTTAAAAAGAAATTAAACTAATTTCACAAGCCCAAAAATACAAAAACTAAAATTTACAGTGGTTAAAATAATTAAGAAACCCATCCCCCCCCCAAGGAGGGGTCACAGCCCGGATTGGTCGAACAACCAGGTCTTCAAATCATGGTGGAAGGTGCGGAGGTCAGGGGCCAGGTGGAGCCCCAGGGGCAGTTGGTTCCAGAGGTCAGGGGCGACAGAATAGGCTCGTCACCGGGGGACCGCCAGCCGACATTGGCTTGCCGATGGGACCCCGAGGAGTCCTTGCCTATGTGCTCGCACAGGGAGGCTGGCACTTGATATCAGCAGAAGACGCTCCCTTAAATATTGAGGACCCATGTCGAAGGACTTTGTATGTTAAAACCAAAACCTTGAATCTCACCTGAGTGCAACCGGCAACCAATGCAGGCAGCGGAGGGGGTAACATGGGAGAATCAGGAAACTCCCATCACCACCCACGCCGCCGCATTTTGCACCAGCTGCAATCTCTGGATGGTATGCAAGGGCAGTCCTAAATAGAGAGCGTTGCAGTAGTCGAGTCTAGAGGTAACAAGGGTGAGTGACTGTGCGAGGGCATCTCAGTCCAGAAATGGGCAAAGCTGATGAACAAGGCGGAGCTGGGCAAAGGCCCCACTTGCAACGGCCCCCACCTGCTCCTCCAACCGGAGCTGTACATCCAGGAGGACCCCCAGATTCCACGCCCTATCCACAGGGGGCAACACCTCTCCCCCTATGGCCAAAGATGGATATTCCTGGCTGGGCCGAGATACCAGTATGCACAGCCACTCAGTCTTGGCCGGGTTGAGTCAAAGCATATTCCCGCTCATCCAAACTGCACGCATCCAAACACTGGGTCATCAGGGAGAGGGCATCACTGATCTGGTTTGGGGTGGAGATGTACAGCTGGGTGTCATCTGTGTACTGATGGAATCTCACCCCAAAACCACGGATGATCTCACCCAGAGGCTTCATGTAGATGTTAAATAGAAGAGGGGAGAGGACCAACCCCTGAGGGACCCCACAAGATAGCACCCTCGGGGTTGACCTCAACCCCCCCTGCCAACACCGATTGTGACCGCCCCGAGAGGTAGGAGGTGAACCACTGGAGAACAGTGCCCCCCACTCCCAACCCCGAGGCGCAAAAGGATACCATGGTCGATGGTATCGAAAGCCACTGAGAGGTCTAATAGGACCAGGACAGAGGTAAAACCCCTGTCCTGAGCCCTCCATTGGTCAGCACGACCAATGCCATCTCCATGCTGTAACCAGGTCGGAAGCCCAATTGATACGGATCCAGGTAGTACGCTTCATCCAGGAAAAGTGGAAACTGCTGAGCCACCACACTCTCAACAACCTTCGCCAAAAAGTAAAGGTTGGAGACTGGATGAAAGTTGTCTAACACGGTCAGGTCCAGGGCAGGCTTCTTCAGGAGGGGTCTCACCACCGCCTCCTTCAAGGTGGAGGGAAAAACACCCTCCCTTAACGAAGCATTGACAACTGCCCGGAGCCAACCGCAGGTGGCCTCCCTGGCGGCATAAGCCAACCAGGAAGGACACGGGTCCAACAAACATGTGGTGGAACTCAGGCCCAGTAATCCTGTCCACTTCATCCTTGGAAACAGGATCCAACTCATCCCAGATCACACTGGCCAGACTGCTTGTATCCCGATCCTCAGACCACTGCAAATCAGAGGACAACCCGCTCCAAATCCGAGCGATCTTATTCGACAGATGTTGACCAAACTCCTCAGCCCTTCCCAATGGGTCTTCCCCTCCCTCATAAGGAGAGAGCGGTAGCCCAAACAGGGCGGCTGGGCGTTATCTGTGGACGCCATGAGGGCGAGAGATAGGACCTTCTCGCTGCTCTCATAGCTACCAGGTAAGTCCTAATATGGGCTCTTAGCTGGGCTCGACGATTGGGAGCGGGTGGACCTCCACCTGCTCTCTAAACCCTCGACAGCTTCATCTCCGGAGCTCCTCGGTATACCAAGGAGCCATCCGGGATCCACGGCATGTGAGGGGACGATGGGGACAACCCTGTCGAGGGCATCCGACGCAGCCTGTTGCCAGCACCGCCAGATCCTCGGCAGAGCTGTGGGCAAGGGAAGAAGGAAAGGACCCCAGTTCTGCCTGGAACCTCTCAGGGTCCATCAGGCCTGGGGCAGAACCATCTAAGTGGCTCCTCATCCCAGCAGTGGGGCGGCCTGTTGGAAGCCCAGCCATAGGAGATAGTGATCAGACCATGGAACGCAACGCCAGAAAAGTGGCTTGCCCTCTGTCACTACGCCACTGTTCAGAGACAAAACTAGGCCAAGGGTGTTTCCCCCTGTGAGTCGGGCCTTGAATCAATTGGGTCAGGCCCATGGCTTCCATAGAAGCCATGAATTCCTGGGCCAAACCTGCCCGGGAGGGCAGATTGAAGTCCCCAGGACTATAAGGCCCGGAACTCCACCGCCACCCCGAGAGGAGATCGAAGCCCAGGCAGGGCAGCTGTCACACAGCTGGGGGAAAGGTATGCAAGCAGCAAGCCCACCCAACCGTTAGGCCCTCACCTCAAGAGGAGGGTCTCACTCCTGCCTATCTCTGGAACTGCAACCTCCCTTGGAAACAGGGTCTCCCGAATAACCACGGCCACCCCTTCACCCCTTCCCTGGGCCCGTGGCCGGTGCAGAACCCGGAAACCTGGAGGGCACAGATCAACCAGAGGGACACCTCCCTCTGGGCCCAACCAGGTTTCGGTGGTACAGGCCAGGTCCGCATTTTGACATTCATGGAAGAATAAGTCACAACAGGAAACTTCTAAATTACCCTTCTCAGTTGGACTCAATGAAGGCTTTAGTGAATTTTAGCTTTCCCAGATTAGTGCCCTTCATACAGGTGCCAAATTTCAATTTTCTTAATCCAAGACTCTCATGTACACAGAGTTGCTCTTATTGTTTGAATGAACTTCAGATCCAGCACCAGCAGCCAACAGAGTTGACCAAATACCTGGGGACCACAGGGTTAAAAATTGGGGTGATTCCAGGACTAAATACATAAATGAATACACAAAGCTTAGTTGTTATTTTCCATCCAAATATGAATTTATAAAAGGAAGTTTTTGTGAGTTCCCTAGTGAACAACTTCACTAAATTGCCCTCTTTTTAGTGAGAAACTGGACCAACTAAAAGGATGTTTCATCACCAATCCTCAAATCAAGGTCAAATGCAAGAAAGAAAATAGGACAGATTTGCGAAAGAGAAAACATTCCTATTAAACACATCAGAATCCTAAGAAGCAAGAGTAACATCTTCCTTGTTTATACATGGAAACTAGAACAATGATGGCATTTTGTCCTACATTACCATTGCAAAATTGTCTGCAAAAATAATTATCTAAACAATGTAACATCAAAAACCAGGATGATAAGGTAATTTCAAAATTTAACTAGTTAGTAAAAAATGCATGGGTGTTCTGTAAATAGTTCATGAATGGAGAGGAGAAATTTCATATAAAAAAGGTTAATGTGGAAAGTTCTCAGATTTATAACAGGATGTTCAGTTACAACCCAGTCTCCCACATGATTAATTGCATGCTTTCAATCCACATGTTACTTTGTAAGCATTGGGGACGGTATGCTAAGCAATAACTTATGTAAGCTATTTAAGAGTCCTACCCTTCACTCTAATGCAAAATCTCTTTTCATCAGCAGAAAGATCATTCTGGAGAAAGGAGTATATCTGACCTATCTTTTGAGGCAATGCATCATAATTAAAAATGATTGTAGTTGTAGATTGTACAGGCTAATCTCTCCAGAAAGAGACCAACATTTTAGACTAGGAGAATATCTTTGTAAACCCTTTAGATATTTTTCCTGAGCCTTAAAGGCTATATACACAATTTATCAGTGTTTAATAATTAGATGGGTGATGCGGAGTAACAATAAAGCTGATGACCCTCCTGTCCTTTCCCAACATTCCTTCCAGAATTTACAAACATAGAAGCTGTTAGCCTTAGAGCAGGGGTCTGCAACTTTAGCAACTTTAAGACTTGTGGACTTCAACTCCCAGAATTCTTCAGCCAGCTGACTAAGGAATTTTGGGAGTTGAAGTCTACAAGTCTTAAAGTTGCTAAGATTGGAGACCCCTGCCTTAGAGAATAGGGACCTATGTAAATCCCAGCTACAGCAGAAAGATTATGACCCTAGTGACTTTTTTTTTGCATATTCCTAGGTAATTGTTCAAGAAGTTGCTAAACTAGTTCAGTGATTAATTGCCAGGTAGCATAAGATTTCTGTATTTGTGTTTCATGGATGGACATGAATTTGACAACTCTATGGTACATGCAGGCTTATTAAAGAATTATTACACTTTAATAAAACTGTAACAACAAGCAGGCTATCAGAGTCAATGAAGAAGCAAACCCTTCTCTTCATTCTTATGAGAATACCATTGCAATGGAAAAAAGCAAACAAGCAGGCAGTTGTCAATTCTTTGAATGAGTGATAATAAATGGCAAAAACTTTTTAGAAAATATAACTTAGCTGCGAAATTCTGGGGCTGATCACCTGACTATTTTTTGAGGGGCCACTTTGAAGCCATTAAAAGGAGACAGAATCATCACTTCACTGATGGCATAAATTTGCACATCAGTTACAAAAATTCAATTGCAAAACTTTGAAAAGAATTACTAGAATCGTAATGGAACTGCAATGCATCTCAATATAACATTAAAAATGAAAATTGCAGGTCATTTTTTGTCAAGTTATGACTGGTGGATAAAAAATGTAGATTTTTGAAGTCTGTTCAACCTTATTCTGTACATATTACAACTATTTCTGCTATTATTTTACTAGTCTGCTAGTAAACTGACCATCCTTGATGTTTCCTTGCAAATGCCAGTGTGTTAAGTATAAAAAAAACGAATACACATTGCCCTTTCCCATAGAACCAAACAATGTCTCTTTCTTTATTAATTTCCTGAATATTGGACAAAGCTTGTAATATTTTTCTAATGTTCTTAAGATATTTTCTCAGATATGCTCTGGACAGCAGAGACTGCTCCCAGTAAAAAGAAACAGCTGAAAGAGATAAACAATCAGCTATCAACTTCTTTAAAACTTTGCTTTAAAATTTGTTTGAAGGCCGAAAAGAACTTTAACAAAATATTCATGGGTACAATGGGATGCTCTTAAGAGCAAAAGAATGCACAGAGCTTTATTTTTAACCACACCATCATCTCTTCAACAATATCCAGCCTCCCTGGCTTTACAAACTTCAGATTATTCTCAGCAGAATAATTTATGATGGGATTGTTCCTAGGAGGTCCCTTACTTCCTTACTTGGAAGTATGGGCAGTCAAGAAGAGAGGGTTTCATATGATGGACAATATGTAAGATTTTTTAAAAATAAAAATGCTAGTAGTACCACCAACCAGCCTGCATCAAAAGAAGTTCTTAAGGACCCTAAGAATGTGGTAGGAAAACCTCTTGCAGAGGAAGCAAGTCTCTGAGCAACTGCAAAGCAGATTTTGGTATAAAATAAAAAGTGCTTATATGTATCTTTAAGTCAAGGCTGACTCCTGTTGACTGTCTGGATAAGTCCCTGCTATTTTCTTGGCAAGATTTCCAACACTGGAAGTTTTTAAGAAGAGACTGGACAACCATTTGTCTGAAATGGTATAGGGTTTCCTGCCTGAGCAGGGGGTTGGATTAGAAGACCTTCAAGGATTCTTCTCTTCCCTTCCCTTCCCTTCCCTTCCCTTCCCTTCCCTTCCCTTCCCCCTTCCCTTCCCTTCCCTTCTCCTCTCCCCTCCCCTCCCCTCCCCTTTCCTCTCCTTTTGGAAGTGACTTGCTATTGCTTCCTTGCCAGTGGTGGAATTAAAATATTTTACTACTGGTTCTGTGGGTGTGGTTTGCTGGGCGTGACGTGGCTTGGCTTGGTGGGCGTGGCTTGGTGGGCATGGCAGGGGAAGGATACTGCAAAATCCCCATTCCGTCCCCACCCCACTAACCTGCTTTCCAGCTCCGTTCTCCTGTGCAGGACAACAAAAAAAAGACCCAGCCAATCAGCTGGAACTCTGATCAGCTGGGTCTCCAGAGGCAGAGAATAGATGAGGTTGGCGGGGCCAGTCAGAGGTGGTATTTTCCGGTTCTCCGAACTAATCAAAATTTCCACTACCAGTTCTCCGGAACTGGTCAGAACCTGCTGAATACCACCTCTGCCTTCTTCCCAGGGCTGAGTGAGAGGGACGGACACAAGATAACCCAGCTGGCCTTCTGCCCAAAGTGCAACTACAAGTTATGGTCTCCTGGGTTCTATCCTGGTGCTTGCACCTACCTAATCACCTGATTTCTTGTGACTCTTGTCTTTATTGAATAGAAGGGTCTGGAAAATGACATGGTTCAGAATTATGTGGTTTCATAATGTTTACATGAATGATGAAAATGTTCATCAGGTATTTGTCACAACTACTTCACCCACATTCATGGGTGGATTAAAATTGCATCCCATATTTTAAATGTGACTTCTGCCAGTGTCATGCACATATGGGCGAGGAGAGGAAAAAAGCAGGATAGGAGAGAGAGAGGGAGGGAGGATAGAGAAAAAGAGGAAATGGCTGTATCTCTATATACTGGAAAGATCATGCAGCATCTTATTCAGTGACCCCTTAAAAGAATCAGCTCTCTTTCCAAGCACACACATTTAAATTACCTTGTATGGATCTGCTATTTGTAGTTGCAATGTTCCATTATGCATGAATCCTTATTCTTTGTAAGGGTTTGAAAATCTGCATCAGTCTTTATTGGTTATTTCCAGTGTTTCACTAAAGTTTTTCTAAATGGTTATGTCATTAGGTTAAAATGTGTATTCTTTTCATATTCATAATGCACAATACAAATGCAAGCACTCAAAACTACGCTTTGTAGGAGCTATGGGCCAACTTCATATTCATTCTTCTCCTTTAAAAATGTTATTTTATTGCATAGGCTGCTATCACACCACCTCCCCACCAGTATTTATAGAGAGGCGGCAGCTCCGATCACACTGCTTGCTGCACAACCGCGAAGCCAAAAGCACCAGCCTGAAGATGGCAAGTGGACCTCGTCAAAAGCGTCACCAAGATACTCTCAATCTTACGGGAAAAGACCGAACAGCCAAGACCTGCATATCTGTACCCGTGAAAATCTACGGTATTTTCCGATCATTATAGTTGTGCTTTTAAAGTTGTAGTGATGTTTCAGCAGAATCTCATCTGCCATCATCAGGCTTGTGTATTGGGTTCGTCTGTGTGTCAGGCTTTCACAGCAGTTTCAGTTTTAAATTTGGTGCTAGCCTCATGCTGTGTTAGAATGTTTTTTTCTTCATCCTGATTGGTTGGGAGCCTTGGTCTGTGTTTATTGGTCTTGCAGTTTGCTGTGTTCTGCTTGATTGGTGTTTCTAATACCTTTTGTCTGTTTTGTAGCATTTTTTCTTGATTGGCTGGCGATGTTGTGTTTCCGTACTGGGGTTTTAGTGCTTGGCTTGGTGAATGGCGGCTATCATTTATTAGGAAGCTAGGTTTCATCTGGGTGGCTGGTTGGGGTATGTTTGAGCTGGAGGTATCGGGGGGTCTGTTTGTGCCCAGGTGTTTCCTTGGCTTGTGGTGATACTACACAGGCATCACATCAAGACTGCCTTCAAAACAGACAGAAAAATAGCAGCCATCCTAAGAAACCCCAAAGATAAAATTGACAAAAATACAGTAAAAAAGCTGGAACACACTTCCCCACTAGTCCAACACATGAAAGCCACAGGTCATAGCATCGACTTCAATGGCACAAAACCCTAGCCACTATAGAAAACCCCAGCTACAGAATTATCAGAGAAACCATAGAGATTGAAAAAAGACCTGAAAGAAAGCATGAATAGGAGAGATGATTCCACCAGACTGTCAAATATCTGGAAGCATGCACTCACAAACAAACAAAATCTCCACACCACAAGCCAAAGACAAACACCTGCAGGCACAAACATGAGCCAATCACGCTGCAAAACAGACAAGGTATTAGAAACACCAATCAAGCAGAACACAGCAAACTCCCGACCAATAAACACAGACCAAGACTCCCAACCAATCAGGATGAAGAAAAACCATTCTAACACACAGCAGAGGCTAGCACCAAATTTAAAACTGAAATGGCTGTGGAAGCCTGACACAAACGAACCAATACACAAGCCTGATGATGGCAGATGAGATTCTGCGGCGTCACTACAACTTTAAAAGCACAACTATAATGACATGGGAAAATACCCGAACAAAGCTGAATACCATATATATATATATATATATATATATATATATATATATATATATATGTTGCGTAGATTTTCACGGGTAAAGGTATGTAGGTCTTGGTGTATGGATTGTCGTGTAAGATTGAGATACCTTGGCAGCGTTTGACGAAATCTCATCCGTCATCTTCAGGCTGGTGTCTTCAGGCTTCTTCTCCAGGAGAAGCGAAGCTGAACCTCAACCAACAGATAATTCATCAACATCTCTTATGAAACAAGCTGAACTCTATATATATATATATATATATATATATATATATATAATAATATATTATTATTGTGTGTGTGTGTGTGTGTTTCATAGATTTTCAGGTAAGGTATGTAGATCTTGGTGTATTTGGGTCTTGTCCCATGTAAGATTGAAATACCGGCGTTTGTGAGATCCCACTCGCCATCTTCAGGCTGGTGTCTTCGGCTTTGTGCTTTGTGCTTTGGGCAGAAGCACAAAGCCAGACACCAGCCTGAGATGGCGAGTGGGATCTCGTCAAACGTCTGGTATTCTCAATCTTACACAAGACCCGAATACACCAAGACCTACACACACACACACACACACACACACACACACACATATATGGATGTGTATGGATGTGGTGTATTGTACAAAAATGGAGCATTTCCTTTCCCCCAAAGGATAAATTAATGAAGAAAACAAAAGGTGAAAACATGAGAAATACAGCTAAACTGAATTTGAACAATTTGCCACTTCCAGTGATCAGCAAAGTGAATGGCCTTGATCTCTTCTTATGGTTCTTTATCTTTAAATCAGATTAAATGTGGAAATTTCAAGAAGAGCCTCTGGGACATCTCAAGACCCAGACAGGTTAATATGGAAGAAAATAGGTTGGGAAACATTGTGATTCTGAGACTCATGAAAACTCAAAATATGCTCAGCTAGATCAGACTAAAAGCTTGTCTACTCTAGTGTTCTGTCCCCAACAGGATGTCTCAAATACTCTTGGGAACCAAAAGCTGACTATGAGCAGAATTAGCAAGTTCTTGCTCAAATTTTTGGCAACTAATATTCAGAACTATGATATTATATTGAAGGCAGTATCAAATGCTTAGTAGCTGTCATGAGTTGGACCACATGATCACTTGACCTTCCATGAGTTCACCTATTTCTATATCTCAACATTAGAGGAATGTATGAAATTTGATGAATAGTACTTTAAAACAATCTGATTGGATGGCCCTTGCTGTTTATTATGATTCAAAATTCTGGCTTAACTTGGTACTTGATTAAGCACATTAGATTGTGCCGATGAACTTATTTGTGGCAGACATCAATGAAAAATAAACTACCTTTTCAATGCAATTGCTTAATTAGGACATATAATTCAGGTAGCCAATAGGTAAAAATACTTCAGGAATCTAGGTTGCAAATTCTGAGTCAAATAGATTCTACCATGTCATCTCCCATTTCATTTCCAGTGGAATATCTTCACCTCTCATTGCTCCACCTGTATTTAATATGGGGGTGTCCAACCTTGGCAACTTTAAGACATGTGGAGTTCAACTCCTAGTAGAGTTGGGGAATTCTGGGAGTTGAGATCCACATGTCTTAAAGTTGCCAAGGTCAGATAATCCTGATTTAAAATATTCTGTGGTGTTTTGGGCTACTGTTATTATGGATTAAGGATTATATTTGTTTGTATCTGTATTGTGTAATTGTTGCCAGTCCCTATAGTTGGTTCTTCTAGATATTTTAATAAAAGCTGTAGAAAATACAGTCCTGATTCTTGTGTGTATTTTAATCAGTAGAAATGATTTGAGACAATATGTTTAAAACATAATTTAAAATTTCACATTGTGGCAAAGACATCCTTAAATGCATATTTTCAGAGAAAATACATTTAAGGATGCATATTTAAGTACACTATTCCAAATGGATTTTTTTTAAAATCACCAATCAACCTAGACATGAGTTGGGCACATAATTATTAATTGATTGATCTATCCATCCCTACTGAGGGATATATGTTTTCCTCCAGCAAAAGGAAAAGCATTTTAAATCTCCTTCTCACAAATGTCATAACCCAAACAAGTCATCCTCCCAAATACAGCAGCTCAGTCTATTAATTAATTGATCATTTAATTAACATTTAGATTGAAGCATTTATATTCTGCCTTATCTTCCAAGAACTCAAGCCTGCTTATAATGAAGCAATTAGGAAGACCAATCCATGTACTAGCTCTACATGGGCCAAAAGAAATATCTACTGTCTTATTCAAGCCATTTACACCCCATCACATATTCAAACTTTTTTGCAATTCAGGAAATACACAATCTTCTTGAGTTCCTAGGAATACAGGAAGCTGCTACACCCTGAGAAATATAACTGGACCATCTTGCAAACTATCAGTGTCATTGATTAGTAAAGAGATAGCTATAGAGTTTTATGCAGTTGTCTCTCTCTATGGACAAAAACAATATATTGGACTTGACATTTTGAGTCATGCAAGACGTACTTTCTACCAATGAGCCTCAAACCTCTTTGTATAATTTCTCAGACTTCAGGATGTTACTTGCAGGTGGACAACAATCATAAGTTGGGCACAAAGAAGTCCATGAGGCTGAAACAATAGAAACATTTGCTATGCATAATTATGTATCCACTGCATTCAAAGTGAAGGCTTGTGCTGTAACTGGACAGGTGTAATTTTAAAAAAAAAGGATAAGAAAAGACGATGGTAGGAATGTCAGTAAGATGTTTCTTCTACTTTGCCTTCCAATTTTCACATGTCTGGAAATGAGTGACTTTTCATTTTCACCTCTTGAGGAAGATTAAGCTGCCAAAAATGAAATTAAAAAACAAATTCCTCTGCTGTACATTTTAAGGCATTTGTACATAAAGCTTCCTTTCAATCGCTTCCTTTCTTTATTTTGCATGTAAGTTTCCTTTTGAAAAACAAATGCACACCAGCCCTCATTCCCAAAACAGAAAGGTACAAGTATTGATACAATTGTAAGCTTGTGGAAACACCTGGTGGAATTCACACACACACACACACACACACACACACACACACACGGAATGCCCATAAGAAGTCTTCTCCAAAGACTTGGGAAGGAAAAGCTAGGGAAGGACCACAACTGAGCGATCAAGGCAGAATTGTTGACTTATTCTAGTTTCCCACCACAGAAATATTTAAAACTTCTGAAAAGTGGAGAAGAATGATAAGGAGATAGCAGTGGAAAACAGCTGAGGCAATAATGCCTCCAGGAAAGAAATTGAGCCAGTTAAATGCATATAGTATCCACTCATGAATACACAGAGATGGCTTCCCAAGAGGTTGAACTCTCTGCTCTAACAAGTGCTTTCCTGTTTGTATTGATGCTCTCTGTCTAAATTCTACCTGCAGCTGTGACTGTTTCGTGGACAACAGTGGGCCAAAACATTCTCTGGATGTACCCTTCCTGGAGATGTTGAAAAGGTAGCTCTGGGTGACGAATGAAAAGGATGCTCTGGGAAGGCGTCTCTTGTGTCTCAACTTTTTGATCACCCGTGGCCTCCTTCCAACCTTGTTTTCTCCTGTATGGATTACACGCCTATCCAGAAGATGAGAATCAATTGAAACCAGCTATTTACCTTTGGTGTAATTGTAAAAGCCCTCTGTCTCAAGCCATTAATGGCTTTAAAGGTAATTGACCATTAAATAATTGTGGCGTGGTGGATATTGGGCCTTAGCCTTGATATTTGTGGGTGTGCTTACACCTTTATATTTTAGCTGATAATTAATATCTACTGAACCTCTGTCTTTTGGGCCCTACTTCTGGGAATTTTACATTTTCTTGGAAAGATGGGAAAGAAATCCTCCGCAGCTGTGGTACCCTTAATGTGTCTGCTCAGAAAAATGGATGGAACTTGTGCTGCCTTCCTTTTTTTGTCTGAAATGCTATAGGGTTTCCTGCCTAAGCAGGATGTTGGACAAGAAGACCTCCAAAGTCCCTTCCAACTTTGTTATTCTATTCTATTCTATTCTATTCTTATTCTATTGTTATTCTAATTCTATTCTTTTCTTATTCTATTCTTATTCTAATTCTATTCTATTTTTATTCTATTCTTATTTCTATTCTATTCTATTCTAATTCTAATTCTAATTCTAATTCTAATTCTAATTCTATTCTTATTCTAATTCTATTCTAATTCTAATTCTATTCTGTCCTTATATATTTCTATTCTATTCTTGTTCTCATTCTGTTCAACTTATTTGTTCTGTTCATTTCTAGTTCTATTCTATTTTTGTTCTATCTTCATTCTATTCTTGTTCCCATTCTGTTCTGTTCTTCTCATTCTTGTTCTGTTCTTGTTCTGTTCTATTCTGTTCTGTTCTGTTCTATTCTAATTTCTATTCTGATTCTGATTCTGTTCTTGTTAGTTCATTCTAGTTCTAATTCATTCTATTCTTGTTCTAATTCTGTTCTATTCTAATTCTAGTTCTGTTCTGTCATATCTGTTCTGTTGTTCTTGTTCTGTTGTTCTGATTCTGTTCTTATTTATTCTGTTCTTGTTCTAGTTCTGTTCTTCTTTGTTCTGTCTTGTTTCTATTCTTTCTTTGTTCAGTTCTGTTCTTTCTATTCTTAGTTCTGTTCTTGTTTCTGTTCTGTTCTGTTCTGTTCTGAATTCTGACAGTTCTGGTTCTGTGATTCTGTTCTGTTCTGTTCTTCTGATTCTGATTGATTCTAATTCGTTCTGTTCTTGTTCTAATTCATTTCTGATTCTAATTTCTATTATTCTATTATCTGCTCTGTTCTATTCTATTCTTGTTCTGTTGTTATTCTAATTCTGTTCTTTTCTTGTTCATTCTTATTCTAATTCTATTCTATTCTTATATCTTGTTTTCTGTTCTATTCTTATTCCAATTCTATTCTATTCTATTCTGTTCTTATTCTTATTCTTATTCTATTCTGATTCTATTCTATTCTTATTCTTATTCTTTATTCTGATTCTAGTTCTAATTCTAATTCTATTCTATTCTTATTCTAATTCTAATTCTAATTCTAATTCTTATTCTATTCTATTCTTACTCTTATTCTACTCTATTCTAATTCTAATTCTAATTCTAATTCTAATTCTATTCTATTCGCTGAAGGGATAATTGGGTGGGAGCAACAGTGGTGGTATGCATTGATTCTGGCCCAGTTCTGTAGGTGGAATGAGCGAGGAGCTGAACGGTTCTCTCTGCCACTCTGCTGTTGGGTCCACCCACCCACCGGCTCCCATACTCACCTTTATCTGCTGAATTGGAAGCGCCAGATGCTTTGTGCGGCACAGAAGAGTGCTGTGTGGCAGCTGCTGGGCGACTACTGAGCAGAGGCGAGTTAGAATGGCTCTGCACCTGTGCAAATACCTCTGCACCTGCACAAAGTGCACATTTGATGTTGTGCCTATGCCATGCACGCCACCAAGCCATGCCCACCAAACCAGTGGCAAAAATATTTGAATCCCACCACGGTAGGAGAGAAAAACTCAGCAAAACTAAAATGACACTCTCCTATTTTAAAATTAAATTATTTTGTGAGAGAAATCTAAGTTTTTATTTAATAAATAGGTTTTATTCCCTAATGAGTTGCCTAAATACCTAAAACAAAGGTTCTTGGGTTTTCCTCTTTGCAAAATTAATGACATTTTCTCTGGCGGAAGAGCAAGAGAAGGTGGATTAATCTCTTATTTTTCACCTGCTAGAGAAGGAAAAGAGGAATAAAATCCTATTTCCCCCGTCTTTGCAACAGGAGAAAGTTCAGAGCGTCAAAATCCTTTCATCCAGCCATTTGCCATAAACACTGTGTCTTCTGGGATTAGGCCTCTGTTTCCCCATTCTGAACAGAAGCCATTTTCTAATACTAATGTTTTATATACACATCTCAGATACAATGCAATCCCCCTCCCCAAAGCCCCAAGGCAACAGGGCATTCGTTTATAGTAAATCAGAAGTGTCACCCTTGGCAACCCACAGCACTGAAACATTTATTCGGCTTGCGTTGCTGGCACTTAGAATTATTTCTTTCATGCCTGATAGCCAAATTACAATATGGCAGGTTTCCCTGGAGCTGCTGGATCATTAGTGCCAGCTCACAACATACTTTCAACTGATATGGCATCTCATGTACAGCTGCCAATCAAAAATGGGAAATGCAAATGAAGGGGCCCATTGGTGTTCAATTACTGTACAGTAAGCCTTATGGCTCCATTAATGACTGGCAGTCATTTGCTGAGTGGAAGGAAGAAGGCAGAGAATTCCTCCAGGAAACCCGTTACCAGCACGAAGTTTTACATTTGATTTCCATATTTATTAATTTCTTCGCTACCCCTCCTCTGCCTGTTTTTTTAAACATTAAACCCAAGAAAATGTGGCGTTATACAAATACTTGAGTTCGTCAGTTAGCCAGCTGCCAAGCCATCAGCTGAAAATATCAGGAATTTGCTAGTGTTACTTTTCAAGGAAGTGCTTTCCGTTTCGGCAGACTGAACCAAAGCATTAACCTTTCCAAACAGCGCTTGTCTGTGGGCCATGTTAGTAGCTGAAAATTGCGCTTTCACAAAGCTGATAACCTGGCTGCTTTTAGCAGCAGACAATGATGAAGGAGAACAACTCTTCAAACCTGCCAACTCCCACATCACCCACCTCTGATAGAAACAGCCAGCTCCTCTGCCCCTCTGTACTAAAGATTTGGGTTGTTTGCCTGCTGGTTGCAACTGTGAAAGAGACAAAACACTGCCTGGTTTAAATGGCAATTTATCTCCTTGGCTACAGTTGCAGCACCAGCTGTTTAATCATTGCATACCACTTGTAGAAAAGCAATATATTTTAGATAAAAAAATGCATTCAACAGGGCACTGGGTATAGAGCTGCGGCACAATTTTATGAGTTTATAGGCATCATCATTTTAAGTTTAAATGTTAAACTTGTAAACAGTTAAAGGTGGAAATCACCATCCATTTGAGCTTCTTTTCATTTGCCTTCACTCTCTAAAGGAACAATTGCTGGTAGTCCTTGATGCACCAGTACGAATGGGATGTCATTATCCAAACAGAAATGCAAAAAAGACAATTGCTTGCTACAAAATCATCATTTGGATACCAGGTACCTGAGTCTTCCTTTAGTGTTCCATCTTGCTCAGTGATAAAAAGGCATTTGCTTTTTAAAAACCTGCCTGCATACCTGCTCATTACAAAACCTAATGTAATGTTATTAGAAGGAGCACATTAAATGCAGGGAGACACAGCAGGAATCAAATCTCTGAATACTTTCTACAATTCCAATTGAGAGAATTGCCTACTCAAAGTTGGTAGATTTTGGAAGTTGATCTCAGAAGGAAGGAAAACCAATATCTTTCTCAGGGGAAAAAACTCTTAACTGAAATTAAGAACATTCAGCCCTGCTTGTAATTGAATGATTTTCCACACTCTTGACAATCATTTTCATAAGAATGAATTTATTATTCACACTTTACCATTCATATGAAAATGATTTTCCTGTGATTAAGGCAGCACATTTCTAGGAGCAATTTGTTAAACAACAGGATGAAATAAAGTTTGCTTTTCTTTATTTTTTGCAATGTCAGTGTGAATTATCATCATCCTCATCCTCTACCACCAACACATCATTGTGTTGGAAAAAGATATCTCCTATTTGCCCTTTGAATTCATGTGAGAAACCTAAGTTGAGATTGAGTGCTTAAAGATGATGCTATAATTTTCAAGGGATATAAAATTCTAGCAGCATCATCCAGTGTTAATCAAACTGTGAACAATAGGTAGAATGAAAACATGGATTAACCTCTGTCTGTTGTCCTCATTCAATAATCTGAAGATGTTGTTTAATGTTGCCATTAGAGAAAATATAGTAAAATTATAACTTAAATTTATTTTATAAGGCAGATTTGCAAGACCTGTTTCAGCTTCTTCACAGCTTCCATTATTTTCCTTTTAGAATAAGTGCCTTTGATCCACAAAACTTTTGCCCTGTGCTGTGTTTCATGCAACTCTCTGATAGTTGTGTCTTTTTGATGTTGTTGTCGTTACTTTTTATTTGTGAATGGCTTGTTTTTCTTGCACTGATTTTTAAAATAATATATGAGCAGCTGATGTTTTTATTTGCATAGAATGTGGAAAATAGATTATCAGACAAATCAACTGAGAGTTTTCAACTCACAAGCTCAAATTATTCCAGTTTAGATATATTATGAAGACCCAGATCTCTAGAAAAGGTTCTAATGCTGAGAAAACTGGAAGGGAAGAGAGAAGAGGATGATCAGTAGCAAGATTGATGGACTCAGGTACAGTGGCAATGAATTGGGAGTCCTGAAAGACATGGTTCTGGATAGTTCACCATGGAGAAAAATATATGTGCCCGCTAGGAGTTGAAAATTACTTGATAGCAATAGCAATGGCACTTAGTCTTATATATCTCTTCATGGTGCTTTACAGCCCTCTCTAAGCAGTTTACAGAGTCAGCATATTGTCCACAACAATCTGGGTCCCCATTTTACTGACCTCAGAAGGATGGAAGACTGAGTCAACCTTGAGCCAGTCAGGATTGAGGGAATCAATTCTTGGCAATGTGAGTAAAGATAGCCTACATTACTGCATTCTAACCACTGCACCATCATGGCTCTTGATATCAATCAATCAATCAATCAATCAGTACTATATTAGGGATTTCACATCTTAAACATCTTATGCAAGAAAGCTTGAGATGAAAACATGAATATATAACACATAATTTGTAGAACTCACTCTCATGAGTTGTACTGATGGCTTTAACTGAGATGGCTTTTAGGATTTAGCCATGGCTAAATGGATATATACAGAAATATATCTGAAGGTCTGATATTATTCACCAATGGAGAAAAGACTTTCCCATTGCATTCCAGTTCTCCTTTCAGAGGTGTCCAGATTACGAATAAAAAGCTGGAATGGGTGAAACTAAATGAAATTTACAGAGACATTTTTTTAATAAAACAGGAGCAGTCAATCTTTCATTCTCAAAGGGAAAGAATCTGCAGGGAAAAATAATCTGAATGACCACTAGATCATAGAAAAATATACAATATAAGGAAGCTCTTCTTCTTTTGTTCCATCTAGAAGTTGACTACATTTTGGAACAGAATTGGTACCCTAACAAAGAAGGAATTTAGGTAGCAGACTATTTGTGTGAACTACAGAACATACATGTAGCCAAGGAGTCAAACCATATCCACCTACAGAGAAAATCAGTAACTTAAAGCAGTACCTGTGCAGTGCTTGTCACGAATGTAGGAATGACCTCCAAGAAGAGATAAATCAGACTATCTGTTTTTGAAGGTTTCTAGGATCTGAGCCAAGGTTACATTTTTAAAACTGGCTCGTTTAGGAACATAATTAAAAGTGTGTCTTAGGAGATGACATATTTCTCAATAGCTGTTAAATATTTAATTATTTAACTGTGTATACAGTTTTTTTAATGGCTCTGGATTTTGCATGCTAGATAAATGGGCTATAAGTCTTGTGGCAGATTCTATAAATGATGTAGCAAAGAGGGATGAAGTGTTTTCCTCCCAGATCTGGGGAAAAAGAGAGAACATAAGGAAGGTTAACAGGAACAGAATCTACTGCAGATACTGTAGCAGCCAGAATTGGGGCTAGGATGGGCCATATATAATATGTACTAAGGCCCATGGTGTGATTCAGGGCCACTCTCATCACTGAGCTTCCAAATGAGCAAGCAGGGAAGAGGAGAAGGAGTAATTTTCACATTCTGCTGGGCAATAATACTTATTGAAATCAGATGAAGAAGACTGAACAGAGAATGGTAAAAAAAGAAGGAAAAGCCATCACCAGGTTTATTTATTTATTTATTTATTTATTTATTTATTTATTTATTTATTTATTTGATTTTGGATTGTCACTTCCCATCTCCAAGACTCCGGGCTGCGCTCACAACTAAAACAGAACAACAACAATAAATAGTTAAGAAAAATTAAACTAACAAGCCGAAGAGAATACAAATACAAAATACAAAGAATAAAACCACCCCACCCAAGAGGGTCACAACCCGGATTAGTGAACAGCCAGGTCTTCAAATCATGACGGAAGGTGCGGAGGTCAGGGGCAGGCGGAGCTCCAAGGGAAGTTGGTTCCAGAGGTCAGGGGCCGCAATAGAATAGGCTCGTCGTCGGGGACCGCCAGCCAGCATTGGTCGCCGATGGGACCCCAAGGAGTCTTGCCTATGTGCTCGCACAGGTGGTTAGTATTCGAAGTTTTATTCGCTTTTATCCAAGTTGTTCCTAAATGTGTCACAATGCTAAAATAATTCTAGCTTTCATAAGCTGGTTCTTTGGGCCATCCTCTTCTTCTAATTATGGGG
>CM019150.1:21954298-22057662 GCA_009733165.1 Naja naja
ACGCACATTTTGATCACATGACTTTGTAAGTGTGAAATCCAGTCATAAGTCACCTTTTTAAGCACTGTAATGTTGAACTGTCACTAAACAAATGGTTATAAATCAAGGACTACCTGTATGTGACTTTTTAATTTTTTTGTTGCAGAGCCCTGGACTCACAGAATTGTCATTTGTGAACTTCTCAGTGTCAGGCTCCCACAAATCCCCCTCATTCAAAGCAAAAGTCTCTAGCCGCATCTCAGAAAAAGTAAATTGGTTTATTAGAAATTCCATGTTGGTGCATGGCTGGGTGCAGCTGGTACTAAATCACATCATACATTTCCCCCTTGACCCTGGTCTTTCCCCCACCCCCTGGATGTGACTTCTCCAATAGGACACATCAGTCTCCAAGAGTCATCCATCATGCTCTCCAATAACCTTCTTATGCCCGACAACTTTGGGCTGCTGAGTTGATATCTAGGCATTTCAAGAATGCCTTGTTTTCCCACACTCCCTTTTTCTGGCAGCTAAAAAGACCAAAGGAGTATCTTTTTAGTTGACACTGAGCTGACATCTGACAAACGAAGTCAATGGGGAAGGTCACAAATCATAGTCACGTGATGTCTTGCTTAATCAGCAGGGTAATTTGCTTAATGACCAGAGCAAAATATGGTCATAAAATTGGGTCGCATGATGTTTCACTTAGCAGATGTAGTGCTTAACAATAAATTTTCCAGCCCCAAGTGGGGTAAGTCGAGGTGTGTGTAGGAGATTTTCAGCACAATTTGGATACCACTAAGCTATCACAGTCCTTATCCATATACTTGCACAAATGTACGTATGTATGTACGTATGTATGTATGTATGTATGTATGTATGTGCAGTATGTATGTATATTTCAATGTTTAAAGAAAATACCAACAAAAACAAGGGATTCTTTTCATGCAAATCTGTTTTCAGCTCATGGCTTCTTAAACCTCTATTTCACTTGAAAGCCGAGTTGCTTGCCATTAAGAACAAAACATTTAAAAAGATAACAGCTACTCCCATTGTACATTTACTTGTTACACGTAATTGTTTATGTTGGATTACAAATACAAGCAGAGATAGAAGCATACCTCTGAAATGGAAAACTGAGAGAAGAAAGCCGCCGCAGTAGGAAATAATTGTACAGGGAACATGTTTCATTATTGCTCTTTTCCTTCTGATGGTTGCAAATGTATTGGCAAAGAAGTTAGTTGCTCTTTCACAATGCCTGCCTAATGTCATTCTATATATGTTTTATTTCAAGAGTGAGCCTCATTTCCCACAAGAGCATATAGATGCAACATTGAGTCAAAATGACCTAGACTGCAGAGATATGCACATTCAATAGAAAAATCTAGCTTTCAGTAATCATATGACAGGGTATGACTTTAGATCTAATTCCTATGCTAGGAAATAGAGCATGGAGTTTTATCCTGTATTTCTCCAGAGACTAGTTGCCTCTTATCATCAGATGAATAGTTGCTACAACACTTAAGCTTTAATTGTGCATGGGATAGGTGGCCAATTCAACTCCCTAAGCTGTAATCATGAATGATTGTGATTCATGACATATGCCTTCATCAGAAGAGTCCACTGGAAGCCATTAAAACTATTCTAGATTTTTGTCTCTTAAACTGATTAGAATCTTAGTTCCATAAATCGATCAAGTTCTGGATAACAGATAACAGATAATCAGAGTTGGAAGGGACCTTGTAGGTCATCTAGTCCAACCCCCCCGCCCAAGCAGGAGACCCTACACCATTTCTGACAGAATTGGAGAAACTGGTGTTCTTTTCCTCATGAACAAAGTGTGCGTGCATGCATGCACACATACGGAGTAATAAAGCCTCTGCTGCTTAATTAAGGGCACAGTGCCAAAACAAGTGTCTTTGTTTAAAACACAGTGGACAAGACAGGCTTGAGAAAGTTGATGTCTTAAGTTGACACCATAATGTGTTTCTAATTATATTCAGAAAGAAGAATAAGAATAGGGATTGCCAACTGTTTGGAAAGATAATTTTCCCCCTCAAAGAAAGATTAGAATTAAGCAAACAAACAAACAAGCCAAGCATTATTGATTTAACATAAATGCCATTTGTTGGGCCTTTTGTAATTTCTTTATTAATGTCATACTTCTGGAGTCCAAAAACGCTGTTCTATTAGAGCATTTGGCACCGAGTCAACTCCTCACACTATGAAATGTTAAACCTGCAAGCATCTTTCACAGAGTGCAGTGGTCCCAGCAACTACAGCAGTTCCATCGCAAATGATTGCAGCCATTTCACAAACTTATTGGAACAGAGGAAAAACAGTGACCATTTTTGTGAGGTAAGCCCTTTCCTTCCATATG
Source organism: Naja naja (assembly GCA_009733165.1). Taxonomy (NCBI): domain Eukaryota; kingdom Metazoa; phylum Chordata; class Lepidosauria; order Squamata; family Elapidae; genus Naja; species Naja naja. Next base: position 21,956,655 of record CM019150.1, read on the forward strand.
CATTTACTCACGTTCTGGCTGAGGATTTTATAGCAAAGCTGTCGGTAGGAAACAAAGTCCAAAGTTCATGCAACATCAGTTCTCCACAGCTTCTTGTCAAGTACATTCTGACATTTGAAATAAAACAGATATAAGCTGGAATCAACAGCAGAAAGTTTGTATGAAGATTCATTCTTATTCATTACTTGGCACTCTTCTAGTATTGCTGCTCAAAATCTATTGGTAAGGAGAACTCTCAAACGCTGCCCTTTGAAGGACAACAGAAAGTTCCTGATCCTGTCTTGGCATCTCCTGGCTTTGAAGAATCAAGGAACATTAGGGTGGACAACCTGTGACCTGAGTTTCCTTATAGTGCCATGTGATTTTGCTGAAAAGTGACAGTCTATGGAGATTCTCAGTCATCCAGGTCATAGTGGTCCCAAAGGGGCTTTTTCAAGAGGCAACTGGACTTTCTTGTTTTTTGTTGAGGACATTTCGCTTCTCATCTGAGAAGCTTCATGAATGAGAAGCAAAACATCTTCAAAGAAAAACAAGAAAGTCCAGTTGCCTCTTGAAAAAGCATCTTCAAAAACTGACAGCACAGATTGACATGAGAAATATGCTAGAACCATATTATAAGCCCCAAAGGTTGTTCATCTCTGCAGTAGCTGATTCTAAGGAGAAAGATGTCTGCTGAGTAACTGGAAATGTGTTGAACAGTTTTTCCCAACTAATTTTTAGACTCTGCATAGTCTTAGCCAACATGGCCATAGGAAATTATGGCAAAAGTTGGTGAGATGTTGCTAAATGGACATATCATTTAGCTTTGTGCAAGGCAGCACCCTATGTTCTTTGGTAAGGAAGTGTCTTTTATTTTGTTATTTATTTATTTATTTTTGGACTTGTATGCCACCCCATCTCCGAAGACTGCGCACAACTAAAAACAGCAACAATAAATACTTAAAAAGAAATTAAACTAATTTCACAAGCCCAAAAATACAAAAACTAAAATTTACAGTGGTTAAAATAATTAAGAAACCCATCCCCCCCAAGGAGGGGTCACAGCCCGGATTGGTCGAACAACCAGGTCTTCAAATCATGGTGGAAGGTGCGGAGGTCAGGGGCCAGGTGGAGCCCCAGGGGCAGTTGGTTCCAGAGGTCAGGGGCCGCGACAGAATAGGCTCGTCACCGGGGGACCGCCAGCCGACATTGGCTTGCCGATGGGACCCTGAGGAGTCCTTGCCTATGTGCTCGCACAGGGAGGCTGGCACTTGATATCAGCAGAAGACGCTCCCTTAAATATTGAGGACCCATGTCGTAAAGGACTTTGTATGTTAAAACCAAAACCTTGAATCTCACCTGGAGTGCAACCGGCAACCAATGCAGGCAGCGCAGGAGGGGGGTAACATGGGAGAATCAGGAAACTCCCATCACCACCCACGCCGCCGCATTTTGCACCAGCTGCAATCTCTGGATGGTATGCAAGGGCAGTCCTAAATAGAGAGCGTTGCAGTAGTCGAGTCTAGAGGTAACAAGGGTGTGAGTGACTGTGCGCAGGGCATCTCAGTCCAGAAATGGGCAAAGCTGATGAACAAGGCGGAGCTGGGCAAAGGCCCACTTGCAACGCCCCCACCTGCTCCTCCAACCGAGCTGTACATCCAGAAGGACCCCAGATTCCGCCCTATCCACAGGGGCACACCTCTCCCCTATGGCCAAAGATGGATATTCCTGGCTGGGCCGAGATACCAGTATGCACAGCCACTCAGTCTTGGCCGGGTTGAGTCGGCATGTTCCGCCATCCAAATCCGTGCACGCATCCAAACACTGGGTCATCAGGGAGAGGGCATCACTGATCTGGTTTGGGGTGGAGATGTACAGCTGGGTGTCATCTGTGTACTGATGGAATCTCACCCCAAAACCACGGATGATCTCACCCAGAGGCTTCATGTAGATGTTAAATAGAAGAGGGGAGAGGACCAACCCCTGAGGGACCCCACAAGATAGCACCCTCGGGTTGACCTCAACCCCCCTGCCAACACCGATTGACCGCCCGAGAGGTAGGAGGTGAACCACTGGAGAACAGTGCCCCAACCCCCCAGGGCCGCAAAAGGATACCATGGTCGATGGTATCGAAAGCCACTGAGAGGTCTAATAGGACCAGGACAGAGGTAAAACCCCTGTCCTGAGCCTCCATTGGTCAGCACGACCAATGCCATCTCCGTGCTGTAACCAGGTCAGAAGCCCATTGATACTGGATCCAGGTAGTACGCTTCATCCAGGAAAAGTGGAAACTGCTGAGCCACCACACTCTCAACAACCTTCGCCAAAAAGTAAAGGTTGGAGACTGGATGAAAGTTGTCTAACACGGTCAGGTCAGGGCAGGCTTCTTCAGGAGGGGTCTCACCACCGCCTCCTTCAAGGTGGAGGGAAAAACACCCTCCCTTAACGAAGCATTGACAACTGCCTGGAGCCAACCGCAGGTGGCCTCCCTGGCGGCATAAGCCAACCAGGAAGGACACGGGTCCAACAAACATGTGGTGGAACTCAGGCGCCGCGTAATCCTGTCCACTTCATCCTTGGAAACAGGATCCAACTCATCCCAGATCACACTGGCCAGACTGCTTGTATCCCGATCCTCAGACCACTGCAAATCAGAGGACAACCCGCTCCAAATCCGAGCGATCTTATTCGACAGATGTTGACCAAACTCCTCAGCCCTTCCCCGCAATGGGTCTGCCCCCTCCCTCATACGAAGGAGAGAGCGGGTAGCCCGAAACAGGGCGGCTGGGCGGTTATCTGTGGACGCCATGAGGGCGGAGAGATAGGACCTTCTCGCTGCTCTCATAGCTACCAGGTAAGTCCTAATATGGGCTCTTAGCTGGGCTCGATCGGATTGGGAGCGGGTGGACCTCCACCTGCTCTCTAAACCCCTTCGATGACGCTTCATCTCCCGGAGCTCCTCGGTATACCAAGGAGCCATCCGGGATCCACGGCATGTGAGGGGACGCATGGGGACAACCCTGTCGAGGGCATCCGACGCAGCCTGTTGCCAGGCGGCCGCCAGATCCTCGGCAGAGCTGTGGGCAAGGGAAGAAGGAAAGGACCCCAGTTCTGCCTGGAACCTCTCAGGGTCCATCAGGCATCTGGGGCAGAACCATCTAAGTGGCTCCTCATCCCAGCAGTGGGGGGCGGCCTGTTGGAAGCCCAGCCATAGGAGATAGTGATCAGACCATGGGGAGCAACGCCGTAAAAGTGGCTTGCCCTCTGTCACTACGCCACTGTTCAGAGACAAAAACTAGGCCAAGGGTGTTTTCTCCCCCTGTGGTCGGGCCTTGAATCAATTGGGTCAGGCCCATGGCTTCCATAGAAGCCATGAATTCCTGGGCCAAACCTGCCCCGGGGGGGCAGATTGAAGTCCCCAGGACTATAAGGCCCGGAACTCCACCGCCACCCGAGGAGATCAGCCCAGGCAGGGCAGCTGTCACACAGCTGGGGAAAGGTATGCAAGCAGCAAGCCCACCCAACCGTTAGGCCCTCACCTCAAGAGGAGGGTCTCACTCCTGCCTATCTCTGGAACTGCGACCTCCCTTGGAAACAGGGTCTCCCGAATAACCAGCCACCCCTTCACCCCTTCCCTCCCTGGGCCGGTGCAGAACCGGAAACCTGGAGGGCACAGATCAACCAGAGGGACACCTCCCTCCGGGCCCAACCAGGTTTCGGTGGTACAGGCCAGGTCCGCATTTTGACATTCATGGAAGAATAAGTCACAACAGGAAACTTCTAAATTACCCTTCTCAGTTGGTCTCAATGAAGGCTTTAGTGAATTTTAGCTTTCCCAGATTAGTGCCCTTCATACAGGTGCCAAATTTCAATTTTCTTAATCCAAGACTCTCATGTACACAGAGTTGCTCTTATTGTTTGAATGAACTTCAGATCCAGCACCAGCAGCCAACAGAGTTGACCAAATGCCTGGGGACCACAGGGTTAAAAATTGGGGTGATTCCAGGACTAAATACATAAATGAATACACAAAGCTTAGTTGTTATTTTCCATCCAAATATGAATTTATAAAAGGAAGTTTTTGTGAGTTCCCTAGTGAACAACTTCACTAAATTGCCCTCTTTTTAGTGAGAAACTGGACCAACTAAAAGGATGTTTCATCACCAATCCTCAAATCAAGGTCAAATGCAAGAAAGAAAATAGGACAGATTTGCGAAAGAGAAAACATTCCTATTAAACACATCAGAATCCTAAGAAGCAAGAGTAACATCTTCCTTGTTTATACATGGAAACTAGAACAATGATGGCATTTTGTCCTACATTACCATTGCAAAATTGTCTGCAAAAATAATTATCTAAACAATGTAACATCAAAAACCAGGATGATAAGGTAATTTCAAAATTTAACTAGTTAGTAAAAATGCATGGGTGTTCTGTAAATAGTTCATGAATGGAGAGGAGAAATTTCATATAAAAAAGGTTAATGTGGAAAGTTCTCAGATTTATAACAGGATGTTCAGTTACAACCCAGTCTCCCACATGATTAATTGCATGCTTTCAATCCACATGTTACTTTGTAAGCATTGGGGACGGTATGCTAAGCAATAACTTATGTAAGCTATTTAAGAGTCCTACCTTCACTCTAATGCAAAATCTCTTTTCATCAGCAGAAAGATCATTCTGGAGAAAGGAGTATATCTGACCTATCTTTTGAGGCAATGCATCATAATTAAAAATGATTGTAGTTGTAGATTGTACAGGCTAATCTCTCCAGAAAAGAGACCAACATTTTTAGACTAGGAGAATATCTTTGTAAACCCTTTAGATATTTTTCCTGAGCCTTAAAGGCTATATACACAATTTATCAGTGTTTAATAATTAGATGGGTGATGCCGGAGAAATGTAACAATAAAGCTGATGACCCTCCTGTCCTTTCCCAACATTCCTTCCAGAATTTACAAACATAGAAGCTGTTAGCCTTAGAGCAGGGGTCTGCAACTTTAGCAACTTTAAGACTTGTGGACTTCAACTCCCAGAATTCTTCAGCCAGCTGACTAAGGAATTTTGGGAGTTGAAGTCTACAAGTCTTAAAGTTGCTAAGATTGGAGACCCCTGCCTTAGAGAATAGGGACCTATGTAAATCCCAGCTACAGCAGAAAGATTATGACCCTAGTGACTTTTTTTTTTGCATATTCCTAGGTAATTGTTCAAGAAGTTGCTAAACTAGTTCAGTGATTAATTGCCAGGTAGCATAAGATTTCTGTATTTGTGTTTCATGGATGGACATGAATTTGACAACTCTATGGTACATGCAGGCTTATTAAAGAATTATTACACTTTAATAAAACTGTAACAACAAGCAGGCTATCAGAGTCAATGAAGAAGCAAACCCTTCTCTTCATTCTTATGAGAATACCATTGCAATGGAAAAAAGCAAACAAGCAGGCAGGCGTTGTCAATTCTTTGAATGAGTGATAATAAATGGCAAAAACTTTTTAGAAAATATAACTTAGCTGCGAAATTCTGGGGCTGATCACCTGACTATTTTTTGAGGGGCCACTTTGAAGCCATTAAAAGGAGACAGAATCATCACTTCACTGATGGCATAAATTTGCACATCAGTTACAAAAATTCAATTGCAAAACTTTGAAAAGAATTACTAGAATCGTAATGGAACTGCAATGCATCTCCAATATAACATTAAAAAACGTGAAATTGCAGGTCATTTTTTGTCAAGTTATGACTGGTGGATAAAAAAATGTAGATTTTTGAAGTCTGTTCAACCTTATTCTGTACATATTACAACTATTTCTGCTATTATTTTACTAGTCTGCTAGTAAACTGACCATCCTTGATGTTTCCTTGCAAATGCCAGTGTGTTAAGTATAGGTGAAAAAAAAACGAATACACCCATTGCCCTTTCCCATAGAACCAAACAATGTCTCTTTCTTTATTAATTTCCTGAATATTGGACAAAGCTTGTAATATTTTTCTAATGTTCTTAAGATATTTTCTCAGATATGCTCTGGACAGCAGAGACTGCTCCCAGTAAAAAGAAACAGCTGAAAGAGATAAACAATCAGCTATCAACTTCTTTAAAACTTTGCTTTAAAATTTGTTTGAAGGCCGAAAAGAACTTTAACAAAATATTCATGGGTACAATGGGATGCTCTTAAGAGCAAAGAATGCACAGAGCTTTATTTTTTTAACCACACCATCATCTCTTCAACAATATCCAGCCTCCCTGGCTTTACAAACTTCAGATTATTCTCAGCAGAATAATTTATGATGGGATTGTTCCTAGGAGGTCCCTTACTTCCTTACTTGGAAGTATGGGCAGTCAAGAAGAGAGGGTTTCATATGATGGACAATATGTAAGATTTTTTAAAAATAAAAATGCTAGTAGTACCACCAACCAGCCTGCATCAAAAGAAGTTCTTAAGGACCCTAAGAATATGGTAGGAAAACCTCTTGCAGAGGAAGCAAGTCTCTGAGCAACTGCAAAGCAGATTTTGGTATAAAATAAAAAGTGTTTATATGTATCTTTAAGTCAAGGCTGACTCATGTTGACTGTCTGGATAAGTCCCTGCTATTTTCTTGGCAAGATTTCCAACACTGGAAATTTTTAAGAAGAGACTGGACAACCATTTGTCTGAAATGGTATAGGGTTTCCTGCCTGAGCAGGGGGTTGGATTAGAAGACCTTCAAGGATTCTTCTCTTCTCTTCTCTTCTCTTCTCTTCTCTTCTCTTCTCTTCTCTTCTCTTTTCCTCTCCTCTCCCCTCCTCTCCCCTCTCCTCCCCTCTCCTTTTGGAAGTGACTTGCTATTGCTTCCTTGCCAGTATTTTACTACCGGTTCTGTGGGTGTGGTTTGCTGGCGTGGCATGGCTTGGCTTGGTGGGCGTGGCTTGGTGGGCATGGCAGGGGAAGGATACTGCAAAATCCCCATTCCATCCCCACCCCACTAACCTGCTTTCCAGCTCCGTTCTCCTGTGTAGGACAACAAAAAAAGACCCAGCCAATCAGCTAGAACTCTGATCAGCTGGGTCTCCAGAGGCAGAGAATAGATAAGGTTGGCGGGGCCAGTCAGAGGTGGTATTTTCCGGTTCTCCGAACTAATCAAAATTTCCACTACCAGTTCTCCGGAACTGGTCAGAACCTGCTGAATACCACCTCTGCCTTCTTCCCAGGGCTGAGTGAGAGGGACGGACACAAGATAACCCAGCTGGCCTTCTGCCCAAAGTGCAACTACAAGTTATGGTCTCCTGGGTTCTATCCTGGTGCTTGCACCTACCTAATCACCTGATTTCTTGTGACTCTTGTCTTTATTGAATAGAAGGGTCTGGAAAATGACATGGTTCAGAATTATGTCGTTTCATAATGTTTACATGAATGATGAAAATGTTCATCAGGTATTTGTCACAACTACTTCACCCACATTCATGGGTGGATTAAAATTGCATCCCATATTTTAAATGTGACTTCTGCCAGTGTCATGCACATATGGGCGAGGAGAGGAAAAGAAAGCAGGATAGGAGAGAGAGAGAGAGAGAGAGAGGGAGGGAGAAAGAGAAAAGAGGGAAATGGCTGTATCTCTATATACTGGAAAGATCATGCAGCATCTTATTCAGTGACCCCTTAAAAGAATCAGCTCTCTTTCCAAGCACACACATTTAAATTACCTTGTATGGATCTGCTATTTGTAGTTGCAATGTTCCATTATGCATGAATCCTTATTCTTTGTAAGGGTTTGAAAATCTGCATCAGTCTTTATTGGTTATTTCCAGTGTTTCACTAAAGTTTTTCTAAATGGTTATGTCATTAGGTTAAAATGTGTATTCTTTTCATATTCATAATGCACAATACAAATGCAAGCACTCAAAACTCGCTTTGTAGGAGCTATGGGCCAACTTCATATTCATTCTTCTCCTTTAAAAATGTTATTTTATTGCATAGGCTGCTATCACACCACACCTCCCCACCAGTATTTATAGAGAGACGGCAGCTCCGATCACACTTTGCTCGCACAAGCACGAAGCCAAAAGCACCAGCCTGAAGATGGCAAGTGGACCTCGTCAAACGTCACCAAGATACTCTCAATCTTACACGGGAAAAGACCCGAACACGCCAAGACCTGCATATCTGTACCCGTGAAAATCTACGGTATTTTCCCATGTCATTATAGTTGTGCTTTTAAAGTTGTAGTGATGTTTCAGCAGAATCTCATCTGCCATCATCAGGCTTGTGTATTGGGTTCGTCTGTGTGTCAGGCTTTCACAGCAGTTTCAGTTTTAAATTTGGTGCTAGCCTCATGCTGTGTTAGAATGATTTTTTCTTCATCCTGATTGGTTGGGAGCCTTGGTCTGTGTTTATTGGTCTTGCAGTTTGCTGTGTTCTGCTTGATTGGTGTTTCTAATATCTTTTGTCTGTTTTGTAGCATTTTTTTTCTTGATTGGCTGGCGATGTTGTGTTTCCCGTACTGGGGTTTTTAGTGCGGCTTGGCTTCAGGTGAATGGCCGGCTATCATTTATTAGGAAGCTAGGTTTCATCTGGGTGACTGGTTGGGGTATGTTTGAGCTGGAGGTATCGGGGGTCTGTTTGTGCCCAGGTGTTTCCTTGGCTTGTGGTGATACTACACAGGCATCACATCAAGACTGCCTTCAAAACAGACAGAAAAATAGCAGCCATCCTAAGAAACCCCAAAGATAAAATTGACAAAAATACAGTAAAAAAGCTGGAACACACTTCCCCACTAGTCCAACACATGAAAGCCACAGGTCATAGCATCGACTTCAATGGCACCAAAACCCTAGCCACTATAGAAAACCCCAGCTACAGAATTATCAGAGAAGCCATAGAGATTGAAAAAAGACCTGAAAGCATGAATAGGAGAGATGATTCCACCAGACTGTCAAATATCTGGAAGCATGCACTCACAAACAAACAAAATCTCCACACCACAAGCCAAGGAAACACCTGGGCACAAACAGACACCCCCGATACCAAGCCACACTAAAAAAACCCAGTACGGGAAACACAACATTGCCAGCCAATCATGAAAAAAAAAATGCTGCAAAACAGACAAAAGAGGATGTCACAACAATAGAACTCAGAAGGTCATCACACAGCCCATTACTCAGATCGTTACAACACAAAAGGCTGAGAGACACACAGCCAGCACCTCAGCCACACAGGGTCTCAGGAAAAAGCCATCCAATCTGCATACATCAACTCCATCAACCAATCAAGAAGTAACAACACAGCCAACTCTAGAGTTTAAAAGGAAAAACAGCCACGATCACACACTTCTCCCAGGGAACGAAGCTGAAGACACCAGCCTGAAGATGACGGATGAGATTCGTCGAAACGTTGCCAAGGTATTCTCAATCTTACAGGACAAGACCAATACACCAGACCTCATATAGCCTTGACAGCTATCCAAACAAATACAACCCCCTAAGCACATCCTAGATCTGACCAACCATTGCCTTTCCAACACGCTTCATCCACAATGGACAAAGATATAAACAGATAGAAGGAGCACCTATGGGATCACCCTCTCACCCGTCATCGCTAACCTATACATGGAACATTTTGAAACCAATGCTCTAGACAAATCGAATACAAACCCAAACTCTGGCTTAGATATGTAGATGACATTTCGTAATTTGGCCACACGGAAAGAAAAACTGGACAACTTCCTCACACATCTCAACAGCCTACACCCCAAAATACAATTTACCATGGAAACAGAAACCAACAATCAACTTCCGTTCCTGGACGTCCTTATTTACAAAAAAAACCACGGCTCCCTAGGACACACCATCTACCAGAAAAAGACACACACTAACCGCTACTTAAATGCACAATCCCATCACCACCCTGCACAGATCAACTCGTAGCCAAGACCCTCATCTCCAGAACCAAATGCCTAGCTGACAAAGACCACTTGAGAACAGAATTACACACCTCACTAACGTATTAATGTCCAATGGATTCCAAAGAAGCACAATCACCAACCTAATCCAAGGGAGACTCCCCCAAAAACCAAGACACAGAACAGGACAATGGCATCGCCCTCCTCCCTTACATCAAAGGCACCACAGATAAAATCAGCAAAATTCTCCACAACACAATATCAGGACAGCCTTTGGCACTGACCAAAAATAGCCAACATCTTAAGAAACCCCAAAGACAAGATCCAGCTAGAAAACCAGCCACATACATTGGACAAACCAACAGGAGAATAAATGCACGCATCGCAGAACACAAGAACGTAGTCAGAAAAGAAGAAAAACTTCCTCCTTTTCCAGCACCTTAAAGCCACAGGACATGAAATTGATTTTGAGGGATCCAAACTTATCTCCAATACTGAACACTTCAACAAAAGAATAATTAGGGAAGCCATTGAAATAGAGAAACACCCCCATAACATGAATAACGGGATGATACTTCCCGCCTACCAGACATCTGGAAACTAGCCCTGGTCAACAAACGAGTCCCAGCCACAAAAACCAACACCGGACCCAAAATAACACAGGATGCCACCACCAATCTCCTTCACCAGACTCAAACCCAAGCCCACGCCACAGATGAAAGGCAACCACCATCCAGAAACCAGACCATGGCTGCAACACCAGCTGCTACACCCCCCTCCAACCCCCAAACTAAGCAAACTGACACACGCTATAAACACATAGCCAGACCTCAAACTCGGACCAAACCAAGGCCCAGAATGCCACATCACAGCCTTCCACCCAGGATACTACATCACAGAACTCAGGAGATCACAACACAAAACATCAGGAGGTTGCAGCACAGACAACGACCCAGGAGATTACAGCACCACACCCAGGACGTCACAACAATAGAACTCAGAAGGTCATCACACAGCCCATTACCCAGGTCGTTACAACACAAAAGGCTGAGAGACACACAGCCAGCACCTCAGCCACACAGGGTCTCAGGAAAAAGCCATCCAATCTGCATACATCAACTCCACAAACCAATCAAGAAGTAACAACACAGCCAACTCTAGAGTTTAAAAGGGAAAAACAGCCACGATCACACACTTCTCCCAGGAGAACGAAGCTGAAGACACCAGCCTGAAGATGACGGATGAGATTTCGTCGAAACGTTGCCAAGGTATTCTCAATCTTACACGGGACAAGACCGAATACACCAAGACCTACATATATATATATATATATATATATATATATATATATATATATATATATATATATATATGTGTGTGTGTGTGTGGATGTGTATGGATGTGGTGTATTGTACAAAAATGGAGCATTTCCTTTCCCCAAAGGATAAATTAATGAAGAAAACAAAAGGTGAAAACATGAGAAATACAGCTAAACTGAATTTGAACAATTTGCCACTTCCCAGTGATCAGCAAAGTGAATGGCCTTGATCTCTTCTTATGGTTCTTTATCTTTAAATCAGATTAAATGTGGAAATTTCAAGAAGAGCCTCTGGGACATCTCAAGACCCAGACAGGTTAATATGGAAGAAAATAGGTTGGGAAACATTGTGATTCTGAGACTCATGAAAACTCAAAATATGCTCAGCTAGATCAGACTAAAAGCTTGTCTACTCTAGTGTTCTGTCCCCAACAGGATGTCTCAAATACTCTTGGGAACCAAAAGCTGACTATGAGCAGAATTAGCAAGTTCTTGCTCAAATTTTTGGCAACTAATATTCAGAACTATGATATTATATTGAAGGCAGTATCAAATGCTTAGTAGCTGTCATGAGTTGGACAACATGATCATTTGACCTTCCATGAGTTCACCTATTTCTATATCTCAACATTAGAAGAATGTATGAAATTTGATGAATAGTACTTTAAAACAATCTGATTGGATGGCCCTTGCTGTTTATTATGATTCAAAATTCTGGCTTAACTTGGTACTTGATTAACCACATTAGATTGTGCCGATGAACTTATTTGTGGCAGACATCAATGAAAAATAAACTATCTTTTCAATGCAATTGCTTAATTAGGACATATAATTCAGGTAGCCAATAGGTAAAAATACTTCAGGAATCTAGGTTGCAAATTCTGATTCAAATAGATTCTACCATGTCATCTCCCATTTCATTTCCAGTGGAATATCTTCACCTCTCATTGCTCCACCTGTATTTAATATGGGGGTGTCCAACCTTGGCAACTTTAAGACATGTGGAGTTCAACTCCTAGTAGAGTTGGGGAATTATGGGAGTTGAGATCCACATGTCTTAAAGTTGCCAAGGTCAGAAATTCCTGATTTAAAATATTCTGTGGTGTTTTGGGCTACTGTTATTATGGATTAAGGATTATATTTGTTTGTATCTGTATTGTGTAATTGTTGCCAGTCCCTATAGTTGGTTCTTCTAGATATTTTAATAAAGAAAGCTGTAGAAAAATACAGTCCTGATTCTTGTGTGTATTTTAATCAGTAGAAATGATTTGAGACAATATGTTTAAAACATAATTTAAAATTTCACATTGTGGCAAAGACATCCTTAAATGCATATTTTCAGAGAAAATACATTTAAGGATGCATATTTAAGTACACTATTCCAAATGGATTTTTTTTTAAATCACCAATCAACCTAGACATGAGTTGGACACATAATTATTAATTGATTGATCTATCCATCCCTACTGAGGGATATATGTTTTCCTCCAGCAAAAGGAAAAGCATTTTAAATCTCCTTCTCACAAATGTCATAACCCAAACAAGTCATCCTCCCAAATTCAGCAGCTCAGTCTATTAATTAATTGATCATTTAATTAACATTTAGATTGAAGCATTTATATTCTGCCTTATCTTCCAAGAACTCAAGCCTGCTTATAATGAAGCAATTAGGAAGACCAATCCATGTACTAGCTCTACATGGGCCAAAAGAAATATCTACTGTCTTATTCAAGCCATTTACACCCCATCACATATTCAAACTTTTTTGCAATTCAGGAAATACACAATCTTCTTGAGTTCCTAGGAATACAGGAAGCTGCTACACCCTGAGAAATATAACTGGACCATCTTGCAAACTATCAGTGTCATTGATTAGTAAAGAGATAGCTATAGAGTTTTATGCAGTTGTCTCTCTCTATGGACAAAAGCAATATATTGGACTTGACATTTTGAGTCATGCAAGACGTACTTTCTACCAATGAGCCTCAAACCTCTTTGTATAATTTCTCAGACTTCAGGATGTTACTTGCAGGTGGACAACAATCATAAGTTGGGCACAAAGAAGTCCATGAGGCTGAAACAATAGAAACATTTGCTATGCATAATTATGTATCCACTGCATTCAAAGTGAAGGCTTGTGCTGTAACTGGACAGGTGTAATTTAAAAAAAAAGGATAAGAAAAGACGATGGTAGGAATGTCAGTAAGATGTTTCTTCTACTTTGCCTTCCAATTTTCACATGTCTGGAAATGAGTGACTTTTCATTTTCACCTCTTGAGGAAGATTAAGCTGCCAAAATGAAATTAAAAACAAATTCCTCTGCTGTACATTTTAAGGCATTTGTACATAAAGCTTCCTTTCAATCGCTTCCTTTCTTTATTTTGCATGTAAGTTTCCTTTTGAAAACAAATGCACACCAGCCCTCATTCCCAAAACAGAAAGGTACAAGTATTGATACAATTGTAAGCTTGTGGAAACACCTGGTGGAATTCACACACACACACACACACACACACACACACACACACACACGGAATGCCCATAAGAAGTCTTCTCCAAAGACTTGGGAAGGAAAAGCTAGGGAAGGACCACAACTGAGCGATCAAGGCAGAATTGTTGACTTATTCTAGTTTCCCACCACAGAAATATTTAAAACTTCTGAAAAGTGGAGAAGAATGATAAGGAGATAGCAGTGGAAAACAGCTGAGGCAATAATGCCTCCAGGAAAAGAAATTGAGCCAGTTAAATGCATATAGTATCCACTCATGAATACACAGAGATGGCTTCCCAAGAGGTTGAACTCTCTGCTCTAACAAGTGCTTTCCTGTTTGTATTGATGCTCTCTGTCTAAATTCTACCTGCAGCTGTGACTGTTTCGTGGACAACAGTGGGCCAAAACATTCTCTGGATGTACCCTTCCTGGAGATGTTGAAAAGGTAGCTCTGGGTGACGAATGAAAAGGATGCTCTGGGAAGACGTCTCTTGTGTCTCAACTTTTTGATCACCCGTGGCCTCCTTCCAACCTTGTTTTCTCCTGTATGGATTACACGGCCTATCCAGAAGATGAGAATCAATTGAAACCAGCTATTTACCTTTGGTGTAATTGTAAAAGCCCTCTGTCTCAAGCCATTAATGGCTTTAAAGGTAATTGACCATTAAATAATTGTGGCCGTAATTGGATATTGGGCCTTAGCCTTGATATTTGTGGGTGTGCTTACACCTTTATATTTTAGCTGATAATTAATATCTACTGAACCTCTGTCTTTTGGGCCCTACTTCTGGGAATTTTACATTTTCTTGGAAAGATGGGAAAGAAATCCTCCGCAGCTGTGGTACCCTTAATGTGTCTGCTCAGAAAAATGGATGGAACTTGTGCTGCCTTCCTTTTTTTTGTCTGAAATGCTATAGGGTTTCCTGCCTAAGCAGGATGTTGGACAAGAAGACCTCCAAAGTCCCTTCCAACTTTGTTATTCTATTCTATTCTATTCTATTCTATTCTATTCTATTCTATTCTAATTCTAATTCTAATTCTAACTCTAATTCTATTCTTATTCTAATTCTATTCTAATTCTAATTCTAATTCTAATTCTATTCTATCCTACTCCTATTCTATTCTATTCTTATTCTATTGTTATTCTAATTCTATTCTTTCCTTATTCTATTCTTATTCTATTCTATTCTATTCTATTCTGTTCTTATTCTGTTCTATTCTGTTCTATTCTATTCTCTATTCTGAATTCTAATTCTAATTCAATTCTAATTCTAATTCTAATTCTATTCTTATTCTAATTCTATTCTAATTCTAATTCTAATTCTATTCTATCCTACTCCTATTCTATTCTATTCTATTCTTATTCTATTGTTATTCTAATTCTATTCTTTTCTTATTCTATTCTTATTCTAATTCTATTCTATTCTTATTCTATTCTTATTTCTATTCTATTCTATTCTATTCCATTCTATTCTATTCTTATTCCAATTCTATTCTATTCTATTCTTATTCTTATTCTAATTCTATTCTATTCTTATTCTTATTCTTATTCTAATTCTATTCTATTCTATTCTTATTCTTATTCTTATTCTACTCTATTCTAATTCTAATTCTAATTCTAATTCTAATTCTAATTCTAATTCTAATTCTATTCTATTCTATTCGCTGAAGGGATAATTAGGTAGGAAACAGTGGTGGTATTCGACCAGTTCGGCCCAGTTCTGGCGAGCCGGTAGGAGCGATGAGCAGCGGAGACTGAACCGGTTCTCTCTGCCACTCTGCTGTTGGGTCCACCCACCCACCCGGGCTCCCATACTCACCTTTATCTGCTGAATTTGAAGCGCAGATGCTTTGTGCAGCACAGAAGAGTGCTGTGTGGCAGCTGCTGAAGCGACTGGGATCGTGCAGGCTTACAGGAGCGAGTTAGAATGGCTCTGCACCTGTGCAAATACCTCTGCACCTGCACAAAGTGCACATTTGATGTGTGTGTGCACGCACGCAAAGCACGCCCACCAAGCCATGCCCACCAAACCAGTGGCAAAAATATTTGAATCCCACCACCGGTAGGAGAGAGGGAAAAACTCAGCAAAACTAAAATGACACTCTCCTATTTTAAAATTAAATTATTTTGTGAGAGGAAATCTAAGTTTTTTTTATTTAATAAATAGGTTTTATTCCCTAATGAGTTGCCTAAATACCTAAAACAAAGGTTCTTGGGTTTTTTCCCCTCTTTGCAAAATTAATGACATTTTCTCTGGCGGAAGAGCAAGAGAAGGTGGATTAATACTCTTATTTTTCACCTGCTAGAGAAGGAAAAGAGGAACGCAAATCCTATTCCCCCGTCTTTGCAACAGGAGAAAGTTCAGAGAGCGTCAAAATCCTTTCATCCAGCCATTTGCCATAAACACTGTGCTGTCTTCTGGGATTAGGCCTCTGTTTCCCCATTCTGAACAGAAGCCATTTTCTAATACTAATGTTTTATATACACATCTCAGATACAATGCAATCCCCCTCCCCAAAGCCCCAAGGCAACAGGGCATTCGTTTATAGTAAATCAGAAGTGTCACCCTTGGCAACCCACAGCACTGAAACATTTATTCGGCTTCACGTTGCTGGCACTTAGAATTATTTCTTTCATGCCTGATAGCCAAATTACAATATGGCAGGTTTCCCTGGAGCTGCTGGATCATTAGTGCCAGCTCACAACATACTTTCAACTGATATGGCATCTCATGTACAGCTGCCAATCAAAAAATGGGAAATGCAAATGAAGGGGAGCCCATTGGTGTTCAATTACTGTACAGTAAGCTCCTTATGGCTCCACTTAATGACTGGCAGTCATTTTGCTGAGTGGAAGGAAGAAGGGAGAACAGAGGGAAAAGAATTCCCTCCAGGGAAACCCGTTACCAGCACGAGAAGTTTTTACATTTGATTTCCATATTTATTAATTTCTTCGCTACCCCTCCCTCTGCCTGTTTTTTTTTAAAACATTAAACCCAGGAAATACTTAGCGTGGCTTGTTATACAAATACTTGAGTTCGTCAGCTTAGCCAGCTGCCAAGGCCACATCAGCTGAAAATATCAGGGAATTTGCTAGTGTTACTTTTCAAGGAAGTGTGAACTTTCCGTTTCGGCAGACTGAACCAAAGCATTAACCTTTCCAAAACGGCTTGTCTGTGGGCCATGTTAGTAGCTGAAAATTGCGCTTTCACAAAGCTGATAACCTGGCTGCTTTTAGCAGCAGACAATGATGAAGGGAGAACAACTCTTCAAACCTGCCAACTCCCCACATCACCCACCTCTGATAGAAACAGCCAGCTCCTCTGCCCCTCTGTACTAAAGATTTGGGTTGTTTGCCCTGCTGGTTGCAACTGTGAAAAGACAAAACACTGCCTGGTTTAAATGGCAATTTATCTCCTTGGCTACAGTTGCAGCACCAGCTGTTTAATCATTGCATACCACTTGTAGAAAAGCAATATATTTTAGATAAAAAAATGCATTCAACAGGGCACTGGGTATAGAGCTGCGGCACAATTCGTACATGAGTTTATAGGCATCATCATTTTAAGTTTAAATGTTAAACTTGTAAACAGTTAAAGGTGGAAATCACCATCCATTTGAGCTTCTTTTCATTTGCCTTCACTCTCTAAAGGAACAATTGCTGGTAGTCCTTGATGCCACCAGTACGAATGGGATGTCATTATCCAAACAGAAATGCAAAAAAGACAATTGCTTGCTACAAAATCATCATTTGGATACCAGGTACCTGAGTCTTCCTTTAGTGTTCCATCTTGCTCAGTGATAAAAAGGCATTTGCTTTTTAAAAACCTGCCTGCATACCTGCTCATTACAAAACCTAATGTAATGTTATTAGAAGGAGCACATTAAATGCAGGGGAGACACAGCAGGAATCAAATCTCTGAATACTTTCTACAATTCCAATTGAGAGAATTGCCTACTCAAAGTTGGTAGATTTTGGAAGTTGATCTCAGAAGGAAGGAAAACCAATATCTTTCTCAGGGGAAAAAAAACTCTTAACTGAAATTAAGAACATTCAGCCCTGCTTGTAATTGAATGATTTTCCACACTCTTGACAATCATTTTCATAAGAATGAATTTATTATTCACACTTTACCATTCATATGAAAATGATTTTCCTGTGATTAAGGCAGCACATTTCTAGGAGCAATTTGTTAAACAACAGGATGAAATAAAGTTTGCTTTTTCTTTTATTTTTGCAATGTCAGTGAATTATTAGCATCATCCTCATCCTCACCACCACCAACACATCATTGTGTTGGAAAAAGATATCTCCTATTTGCCCTTTGAATTCATGTGAGAAACCTAAGTTGAGATTGAGTGCTTAAAGATGATGCTATAATTTTCAAGGGATATAAAATTCTAGCAGCATCATCCAGTGTTAATCAAACTGTGAACAATAGGTAGAATGAAAACATGGATTAACCTCTGTCTGTTGTCCTCATTCAATAATCTGAAGATGTTGTTTAATGTTGCCATTAGAGAAAATATAGTAAAATTATAACTTAAATTTATTTTATAAGGCAGATTTGCAAGACCTGTTTCAGCTTCTTCACAGCTTCCATTATTTTCCTTTTAGAATAAGTGCCTTTTGATCCACAAAAACTTTTGCCCTGTGCTGTGTTTCATGCAACTCTCTGATAGTTGTGTCTTTTTGATGTTGTTGTCGTTACTTTTTATTTGTGAATGGCTTGTTTTTCTTGCACTGATTTTTAAAATAATATATGAGCAGCTGATGTTTTTATTTGCATAGAATGTGGAAAATAGATTATCAGACAAATCAACTGAGAGTTTTCGCTCACAAGCTCAAATTATTCCAGTTTAGATATATTATATGAAGACCCAGATCTCTAGAAAAGGTTCTAATGCTGAGAAAACTGGAAGGGAAGAGAGGAAGAGGATGATCAGTAGCAAGATTGATGGACTCAGGTACAGTGGCAATGAATTGGGAGTCCTGAAAGACATGGTTCTGGATAGTTCACCATGGAGAAAAAATATATGTGCCCGCTAGGAGTTGAAAATTACTTGATAGCAATAGCAATGGCACTTAGTCTTATATATCTCTTCATGGTGCTTTACAGCCCTCTCTAAGCAGTTTACAGAGTCAGCATATTGTCCACAACAATCTGGGTCCCCATTTTACTGACCTCAGAAGGATGGAAGACTGAGTCAACCTTGAGCCAGTCAGGATTGAGGGAATCGAATTCTTGGCAATGTGAGTAAAGATAGCCTACATTACTGCATTCTAACCACTGCACCATCATGGCTCTTGATATCAATCAATCAATCAATCAATCAGTACTATATTAGGGATTTCACATCTTAAACATCTTATGCAAGAAAGCTTGAGATGAAAACATGAATATATAACACATAATTTGTAGAACTCACTCTCATGAGTTGTACTGATGGCTTTTAACTGAGATGGCTTTTAAGGATTTAGCCATGGCTAAATGGATATATACAGAAATATATCTGAAGGTCTGATATTATTCACCAATGGAGAAAGAAGACTTTCCCATTGCATTCCAGTTCTCCCTTTCCAGAGGTGTCCAGATTACGAATAAAAAGCTGGAATGGGTGAAACTAAATGAAATTTACAGAGACATTTTTTTAATAAAACAGGAGCAGTCAATCTTTCATTCTCAAAGGAAAGAATCTGCAGGGAAAAATAATCTTGAATGACCACTAGATCATAGAAAAAATATACAATATAAGGAAGCTCTTCTTCTTTTGTTCCATCTAGAAGTTGACTACATTTTGGAACCCAGAATTGGTACCCTAACAAAGAAGGAATTTAGGTAGCAGACTATTTGTGTGAACTACAGAACATACGTAGCCAAGGAGTCAAACCATATCCACCTACAGAGAAAAATCAGTAACTTAAAGCAGTACCTGTGCAGTGCTTGTCACAAATGTAGGAATGACCTCCAAGAAGAGATAAATCAGACTATCTGTTTTTGAAGGTTTCTAGGATCTGAGCCAAGGTTACATCTTTTTAAAACTGGCTCCGTTTTAGGAACATAATTAAAAGTGTGTCTTAGGAGATGACATATTTCTCAATAGCTGTTAAATATTTAATTATTTAACTGTGTATACAGTTTTTTTAATGGCTCTGGATTTTGCATGCTAGATAAATGGGCTATAAGTCTTGTGGCAGATTCTATAAATGATGTAGCAAAGAGGGATGAAGTGTTTTCCTCCCAGATCTGGGGAAAAAGAGAGAACATAAGGAAGGTTAACAGGAACAGAATCTACTTCAGATACTGCTGTAGCAGCCAGAATTGGGGCTAGGATGGGCCATATTAATATGTACTAAGGCCCATGGTGTGATTCAGGGCCACTTCTCATCACTGGAGCTTCCAAATGAGCAAGCAGGGAAGAGGAGAAGGAGTAATTTTCACATTCTGCTGGGCAATAATACTTATTGAAATCAGATGAAGAAGACTGAACAGAGAATGGTAGCAAAAAGAAGGAAAAGCCATCACCAGGTTTATTTATTTATTTATTTATTTATTTATTTATTTATTAATGGGATTGTATGCGCCCCATCTCCGAAGACTCGGGCTCACAACTAAAAACAGCAACAACAATAAATAGTTAAGAAAAAATTAAACTAACAAGCCCGAAGAGAATACAAATACAAAATACAAAGAATAAAACCACCCCACCCAAGAGGGTCACAACCCGGATTGGTCGAACAGCCAGGTCTTCAAATCATGACGGAAGGTGCGGAGGTCAGGGGCCAGGCGGAGCTCCAAGGGAAGTTGGTTCCAGAGGTCAGGGGCCGCAATAGAATAGGCTCGTCGTCGGGGGACCGCCAGCCAGCATTGGCCGGCCGATGGGACCCCAAGGAGTCCTTGCCTATGTGCTCGCACAGGGTGGTTAGTATTCGAGTTTTATTCGTTTTATCCAAGTTGTTCCTAAATGTGTCACAATGCTAAAATAATTCTAGCTTTCATAAAGCTGGTTCTTTTGGGCCATCCTCTTCTTCTAATTATGATGCACAACTCTTTTCATATAAAGTGAGTTTTACTGTATTTTACAAGTTCCAATTTTCCAAGCATAGTGTCTTCTGACTCTGCCTGGGTACAAACATGTCTTTGTAAGTTCAGGGTATGAAAAATTTTATATAGAAAGTCATGAAATAGAATAGAATAGAATACCTTTATTGTCATTGCATTCTACAAATACAATGAAATTTGAAATGAATCTATATCTATCCATCTATCTATTTATCCATCTATCCATCTATCCATCTATCATCTATCTATTATCTACATACATATCGGCATACAAGTCGAATAAATTATTATTATTCTATCTATCTATCTATCTATCTATCTATCTATCTATCTATCTATCTATCTATCTATCTATATCATTTATTATCTATCACCTGTCCCAACCTACCTACCTACTGACCTATCTACCTACCTACACACACACAGAGAGAGAGAGAGAGAGAGAGAGAAGTGGGGATTAGCAAAAAAACAACAGCAACAAACAAAAAAAATCACAAAAGCAATTGGAAACTTTGAGTTTGAGCACCAGAGAATTTCAATTTTTTTTCAAATTATTAGGAAAAACAGAAACAAAAGACTCATGAGTTTAGGGAAATAACAAGAATGAAAAGGTTAAAACAAAAACTTTTAAAAAAACAACTAGTTTCAAATTGGTATTTCTCTTTAAAATGTGAATTTTTTTTTTACTATTGGATGTATTTTTCAATATCTACTGTGATATCCCTATAGTGTGGCGATTCACAGATCCTCATGAGTTTATGAAACCACCCATTTGATTTAAGCTAATTCTTACTCTAAAATTTGGCAGGCCTCTCTATAAAGAATTTTTTTGTGAATAGAACTGATCCTTTTTATGAGACCAGAAGGTGGAACCAGAACACCACCCAGAGTCACTTATTGAAATGGGTGACCATAAAAATCAAATAAATAAAAAATAAAATAAAAAATGAGCACATACATCGAGAGGAATTGGATTGTGGTTTCAAATAACAGAAGCTTGGCTAGGAACTATTGTAAGGCTGGTACTGAGAGAAGTGCATTTCTGGGAACAGCAACAAAGGTTTCCAGTCACAAAGCTGAATCTTAATTCACAGGATTTTTTTTTAAAATACATATTTTTCCTCTAATAATATTATAGATAAAGCACACAGCTTTTATCTCAGTCTTGGCTACTGAGATAACCATGAGTGGGCCCTTATTGTTGTGGCATGACTCAGCAAACTTGATGGCTTCCTCAGGGACTGCATATAAGAACTTGGAAGATCCTTGATAAATAAAAAAAATACTTTTATTTTTGAAATAAATTGTGGAGAAATATTTGAGAAGCTTTCACCCTGCTTTTTAGACCTATTGAAAATGCAGTAGAAGGCAAAAGAAAACCACAACAAAATATACAACAACAAAGCCTCATTTGAATATAAGGTACTTGCTGGAATTCTTGTATTGTATCTGACACTCAAAACTTTTACCGATCAGAGTCTTGGAATTTGTTTCTTGGATTAGAGTAGAGTAGAGTAAAGTACAGTAGAATAGAATAGAATAGAATAGAACAGAATTTAGAATAGAATAGAATAGAATAGAATAGAATAGAATAGAATAGAATAGAATAGAATAGAATAACAGAGTTAAAAGGGATCTTGGAGGTCTTCAAGTCCAACCCCCTGCTTAGGCAGGTAACCCTATACCATTTCAGACAAATGGTTATCCAATCTCTTCTTAAAAACTTCCAGTGCTGGAGCACCCACAATTTCTGGAGGCAAGTTATTCCACTGATAAAATGTTTTAACTGTCAGGAAAGTTCTCCTTAGTTCTAGGTTCCTTCTCTCCCTGATTAGTTTCCACCCTTGCTTATTGTCCTGCCCTCAGATGCTTTGGAGAATAGGTTGACCCTCTCTTCTTTGTGGCAGCCCCTGAAATATTGGAACACTGCTATCATGTCTCCCCTAGTCCTTCTTTTCATTAAACTAGACATACACAGTTCCAGCAAACCAGTGGTGAGATTCAAAATTTTTTACTACCTCTTGGTGGGCGTGGATTGATGGATGTGGCAGGGGAAGGATACTGTAAAATCTCCATTCCTTCCCCACTCCTGGGGGGAAGGTTACTGCAAAATCCCCATTCCCTCTTTACCCCACTAACCTGCTTTCCAGCTCCGTTCTCCTGTGCAGGGCCACAAAAGAAGACCCAGCCGATCAGCTGGGATTCGGGAGACAGAGAATAGATGGGAGCGGGGCCAGTCAGGGTGGTATTTGCCAGTTCTCCGAACTACTCAAAATTTTCACCATGATTCTCCAGAACTGGTCAGAACCTGCTGAATACCACCTCTGCAGCAACTGTTCTTTATATGTTTTATCCTCCAGGATTAACAACTCAATACCAGGGCTGGGGAAAGGAAGAACTTGATAAAGTTATTAAAACAATTCTGGACTTAGTTAATCAACAAAAATGGAAGGGCAGCTAGTTGCTATTCAGGACTCATTTAGCTTGTGCTTAACTTGCTTAATATAATGAGTGGGGCCTTAACATGCTTGAAATCAAAAAAGAAGAGAGAAGACAGCATGAAGAAAACTTAAGGAAGGAGGAACTTGTGCCAGTTGTCCTTCACATTTTTTAAAAAGTGTTCATGTATTTATGTCTGTATGTAAGAGAGAGAGAGAGAGAGAGAGAGATGGGCAAAACCCTATGGTTTATGATGGCATAATGGAATGAAAGAATGAGAAAACAAACTTCTTTCTCCTCAAGGAGACAGCCCACTGGAGGAATGACATGAATGACATTCAGGCTTGACCCATCATCTCAACTCAAGCTTGCCAGTAAAATGGTAGCAGAGTTAACATATCATCCGGAGGAGTGCAACAGTGCAGAAGATTCTGACAGCCTTAAGGATGACTTTTCTCTTTACCAACCTGCTGGCAGTTGACAGTGTTATGAAGGGGGCAGTAAACACAGCAATGTGTCCGATGCAAGGGCAGTGTTCTTAGAAAGAGGAGGCCAAAGCCTTGGATAGCGAAACTGCGGTCAATTTTGTTTGTGCCTTTCCCCCTCTCACAGATGCACAGACTGAATAAACCCTTTCCAAAAAAATCCAGAAGCTGGCAAAAAACAATCCACTGAAAGACAATAATTAGGACCATCTGATGGTCAGCTGTATGAAGAGTATTGCTGATTAACGGAGAAATGACCGAGCCATAAAATCCTTGATTGGTCACTCAGGAAGTGGCCTTCATCCAGCCTCTCTTCAACCATCTGCAAGATGAGATCAGATGAGAAGGGCAATAAAGTTATATACTGTTTTTGGATGTAGAGAATGCATCTTGTTCTGTACTGCAAGGTTCTGCACTGCTGCACTAAGTTTTCAGTAGATTATATTTATCCTGATCCCATTACTTTACTCCTTGTCAGTGGTGGGATTCAATTTTTTTTTTACTACTGGTTCTGTGGGCGTGGCTTGGTGGGCGTGGCAGGGGAAGGATACTGTAAAATCTCCAGTCAGAGGTGGTATTTGCCGGTTCTCTGAACTACTCAAATTTTCCGCTACCGGTTCTCCAGAACTGGTCAGAACCTGCTGAATACCACCTCTGGTCCTTCTTTTGTTGAGACTTTGGAAAAAGGGCAAAGAAGAGCAACTAAGATGATTAAAAGCCTGGAGACAAAAGCATATAAAGAACGGTTGTAGGAATTGGGCATGGCCAGTCTTGACAAAAGAAGGATGAGGGGTGACATGGTAGCAGTATTCCAGTATTGGGGGGTCTGCCACACAGAAGTGGGGGGTCAGCATATTTTCCAAAGCACCAGAAGGCAAGACAAGAAGCAACGGATGGAAACAAATCAAGAAGAGAAGCAATGTGTAATTATTTATTTATTATTTATTTATTATTTGGACTTGTATGCCGCCCCATCTCCGAAGACTCGGGGCGGCTCACAACTAAAACAACTACAATAAATAATTAAAAAAGAATTAAACTAATCACAAGCCCAAAATAGTAACAAATCTAAAATTTAAAATAATTTAAAAAACCATCCCCCAGGAGGGGTCACAGCCAGATTGGTCAAACAGCCAGGTCTTCAAATCATGGTGGAAGGTGCGGAGGTCAGGGGCCAGGCAGATCCCCAGGGGTAGTTGGTTCCAGAGGTCAGAGGGCTGCGACAGAATAGGCTCGTTGCTGCGGGACCGCCAGCTGGCATTGACTTGCCGACGGGGCCCCAAGGAGTCCTTGCCTGTGGGCTCGCACAGGGCAGTTGGCACTCGATATGGTGGGAGTCGCTCCCTTAAGTATTGAGGACCCATGTCGTGTAGGACTTTGTAAGTTAAAACCAGAACCTTGAATCGCACCTGAGCTAACCGGCAGCCAATGCAGACCACGCGGGAGGGGTAACATGGGAGAATCAGGAAACTCCCATCACCACCAGCCGACGCATTCTGCACCAGTTGCAATCTCCAGATGGTATGCAAGGGCAGTCCTAAATAGTTGCAGTAGTCGAGTCTACAGGTGACAAGGGCATGGGTGACTGTTGCAGGGCATCTCGGTCCAGAAATGGGTGAAGTTTACGAACAATGCGGAGCTAGGCAAAAGCCGCCCTGGCGACGGCCCCCACCTGCTCCTCCAACTGGAGCCATACATCCAGGAGGACGCCCAGATTCAGCCTATCCACAGGGGGCAACACCTCTCCCCCTATGGCCAAAGATGGATACTCCTGACTGGAGCGAAATGCCAGTATGCATAGCCACTCAGTCTTGGCTGGGTTGAGTCGAAGCATGTTCCCGCTCATCCAAACTGCCGCATCCAAACACCGGGTCATCAGGGAGAGGGCATCACTGATCTGTTTCAGGGTGGAAATGTACAGCTGGGTATCATCCACATACTGATGGTATCTCACCCCAAAACCACGGATGATCTCGCCCAGCGGCTTCATGTAGATGTTAAATAAAAGAGGGAGAGGACCGACCCTGAGGGACCCCACAAAGAGCGCCTTGGGGACCTCTGCCCCCTACCAACACTGATTGCACAGCCCTGAGAGGTAGGAGGTGAACCACTGAAGAACAGTGCCCCCACTCCCAACCCCGGCGTTGCAAAAGGATACCATGATCGATGGTATCGAAAGCCTCTGAGAGATCTAATAGGACCAGGACAGAGGAAAAACCCCTGTCCCGCGCCCTCCAGAGATCATCCATCAGTGTGACCAATGCCATCTCCATGCTGAAACCAGGTCGGAAGCCCGATTGGTATGGATCCAGGTAGTCCGCTTCATCCAGGAAGAGTGGAAACTGCCGAGCCACCATGCTCTCAACAACCTTCACCAAAAAGCGAAGGTTGGAGACTGGACAAAAGTTGTCTAACACGGTTGGGTCCAGGGCAGGCTTCTTCAGGAGGAGAATTAAGGAGAAACTTCCTAACAGTTAGGACAATTAACTTGGCTTCAAAAATTGTGGGTGTTTCATCAATGGAGGCTTTTAAGAAGAGACTGGAGAACCACCTATCTGAAATGCTACACGGTCCCTGCTTGAGCAAGGGATTGGACTAAAAGACCACCAAGGTCCCTTCCAGCTCTATTCTGATTGAGATGTAGTTGTGAGATGGCCCCCATTTATTTCTCTTCTATGTCTTTTTATTACCTTGTAACCACACTAGCTATCTGTGGTCTCTGATCATGAGGCTCTTTTTCCAGAAGTCAGGGAACCTGTAAAGAGGACTGGATAAAGGCAAGATGTGCACAAATAATTTTTGGCCAAGATTGTCAACTACTCCATATCCTATCAATGAACATCTTAGAATTTGCATCCTTGTTTAAAATTTATATTCCCAAAATGTATTTCTATAGGTAAAGTTAATCTATTAGGAATTATCTTGTTAATATATGTAAAATTGGACATTGAATATGAATAGAACAATCTTTAGTTAATTATCTCTTTGGTGTCTGTTAAGTTTTGGCCAATGTTATTTTACATACCTTTAAACAAGTAAAGTAATAATTAGCAGTCAGCACGGCTTTGCTAAGAACAGATCATGCCAAACCAATCTTATTTCATTCTTCAACATAGTGACTAAATTAGTAGATCAGCAAAATACTGTGGACATAATATATTTAGATTTCAGCAAGGCATTCGACAAAGTAGACCATAACCTACTTCTTAGTAAGCTAGAAAAAAGTGAAATAGATAGCACCACCACTAGATGGACTTGCAACTGGCTGACAAACCATACTCAAGAGTAGTCCTTAATGGGTCTAAGTCTACATGCAGGGAAGTAAGCAGAGGGGTGCTACAAGGTTCTGTCTTAGGCCCAGTACTCTTCAATATCTTCATTAACAACTTAGATGAGGGAATAGAAGGGGAACTGTTATGTATGCAGGTTTGAATGTCATTGGTTTAGTTTGAACTGTTCTTGTAAAATGTCAGAAATGATTGGTTTAAAAAGTGTGGGAAAATCCTGCACTCTGATTGGCTGGCAACTGCGGCTGCTGGCTATAAGTAGCAGCCGCAGCCCAGCCAAATTGGGTCTGTTATGAGCTGTAGTCACTAATAAACTCTTCACTGAAGCACTCCGCGTCTGACTCTTCATGCAAATCTAACACTGGCGACGAAGGTGGGATCCTTCCTGAAGAGAAGACGACGCGGAAAACAAGCTGAGAGAGATGGCTGCGCTGAACACCCCCCCCAGCCTCGTTCGATCCGACGGCAGAAGACTGGGACTTGTACGCAGATCGTTTCCAAATGTATTTGGAGGGAAACGATCTCGCCGACATTCGAGAAGCGGAAGAGGCGGTCTTTCTCATGCACTGTGGTCCAGCAGTTTTCAAGATGGCAAAGGCATTGGCGGGAGCTGCAGACGTGAAGGTAATGGAATGGCCTGATTTAGAAAAGCTTTTAAGAGCCCATTACGCCCCACAAGTATCGTGCCTCATTAAGAGACACGAGTTTTACTGTCGGGATCAAGGGGAAAGCGAAAACGTTAATGATTTTGTGGCAAGTTTAAGAGACATTGGGGGTGCATGCGAGTTCAACAACCTGGAAGAGGCCATGTGCGATCAATTTGTTCTAGGCCTCAAAGACAAGGTGCTTCAGAGCAAATTATTATTAAACCTAAGATCACATTGAAGGAAGCCATAGAAGAGGCCTCCTCAGCAGAAGCCACCAAGTCCTCAGCAGCAGCCATGAAGAAAATTAACAAGGCCTCAAGCCATCCTGATGTGGAAAAGTCCACAACAACTCATTGCGAGCAAATAGAGGCAAGATTTTTACTGCAGAGGTTGTGGGGGAAGCCACGCCCACACTGAATGCAAGTTTCTTGATACCATCTGCCTCCATTGTGAAAAAAGAGGTCACCTAGCAAGAGCCTGCAAATCATCCAGAACTCCACCAAGCAGAAAGAAGTTTCCTGACAAAGAATTCAAGCCTAACAACTTCAGTGAGAAAATGGGGCACAACACAGAAGCAAATGGGAAGAATGAAACTCATCAAACAATCACTATTGGTCACTCTTCTCCTTTAATAAGCAGAAAAGTACATGTGAAGGTACTAATTGAAGGAAGGCCTTGCCAAATGGAAGTGGTCTCAGGCTCCTATCTATCTATGGTGTCATGGGACACTATTCACAGACGACTCCCAAACATTCAGAAGAAACATTTCCAGAAGCAAGCACTGACTCTTAAAGACTACCAAGGGAACAAGATTCCAGTAGTTGGAACAAGAGAATTCAACGTGAAGTTCAAAGGCCACACCAAACGTTTGCCCCTGACCATCATGGACAAGGATCGCCCAAGCTTGCTTGGACTTGAGTGGTTCAATCCATTAGGCATCGAGGTGACTGGCATCAATCAAATGAGCAACACTGAATGTGAGGAGGCCTTGAAGTCTGAGTTTCCAGAGGTCTTCAGCGACGGATTGGGCAAGTATATGGGGACCCCTATCACTTTCAACCTAGATCCCAAGTTGCCCCCAATTTGTTTAAAGCCCAGAAGGGTCCCATTTGCTTTAAAGGAAAAAATTGATGCACAATTAGATAAACTAATAGCTCAAGGAGTTTTAGAGCCCACTGACCACTCCAGATGGGAGACACCCATAGTCACACCAGTCAAGACTGATGGGTCAGTAAGAATCTGTGGAAACTATAAGGGGACATTGAACCATGCGCTTCAACAGAGCGCATATCCAGTTCCAGTGGTGCATCATTTATTACATTCACTTGGCAGGGGTACAGTCTTTGCCAAATTGGATCTGGCCCAGGCATATCAACAACTAACAGTTGATGATGCCACTGCAGAGGCCCAAACCATTGTGACTCATAGAGGTGCCTTCAAATGTGAAAGGTTACAGTTTGGAGTAAGCGTGGCACCAGGCATCTTCCAAAGCCTTATGGAAAGGATGCTCCAAGGACTGCCAGGGTAGTGCCTTACTTTGATGATGTGTTAATCTCTGATGAAAATGACACTCAATTACATGAGAGACTCAGAGAATCCTTACCAGATTCAAGAAAGCGGGGTTAAAAGTCAAGAAAGAAAAATGCACTCTTAGAACTGACAAGGTTGAGTTCTTGGGCTACATGATTGACAAGCATGGCATCCACCCTACAGATGCCAAGGTTCAAGCAATCAAAGAAGCCCCTAGACCAAAATGCAAAACAGATTTGCAAGCCTTCCTTGGACTTATTAACTTTATCACATGTTCTACCTCAGAAGGCAACCATTGCAGAACCATTACACAGACTACTGGACAAAAATCTGTTTGGGTCTGGGGCAGGAAGGAACAATCAGCATTTAACAATATTAAAAGACTAATCACGTCTGATGCTGTACTGATACAGTTCTCTGAGAATTTGCCTGTTGTACTGGCTTGTGATGCATCCCCTTTGGGGGTTTGAGCCACAGGCTTCCCAGGGAGGGAAGCCCCTATTGCATTTTACTCGCACTTTGACCAAAGCAGAGAGAAATTACAGCCAATTGGACAAGGAAGCATTGGCAATTGTTGCAGCTGTCAAAAAATTCCATGAGTATCTATATGGGAGAACATTTACCATTGTCACAGATCACAAAGCTTTGTTAGGCATTGTGGCAGGAGACAAACCTACACCCACTATCCTGTCACCAAGAATGCTGAGGTGGACTGAATTTCTTGCTGCTTATTCATACAAGCTCACCCACAAGCCTGGCAAAGACATTGGCCATGCTGATGCTTTGAGTCGCTGCCCACTGCCGTTTCACACTCAGGACTTTGAACCTGAGGTGCACACCTTTTTCCTAGAAACTGTTGCCAAGCTTCCAGTACACGCTGCTGAAATTGCCAGAGAGACTGCCAAAGACACTTTATTGGGTCCTGTTATAGGCTGGATTAAGAAAGGTTGGCCTTTTCAAGATCTACCTCACCTTGCCTAACTTTTTAAATCCAGGCAAACTGAATTATCTGTATTAAGAGGATGTATTTTGTGGGGTAACAGGGTGGTTATTCCTGCAAAACTGCAAAAAGAGGTTTTGGAAATGTTACATGAGGGTCATCCAGGTATTGTAAGGATGAAGGGTTTGGCCAGGAGTTATGTATGGTGGCCAGGTATTGACAAAATGGTTGAAAACTGGGTTGCATCTTGTCCCAACTGTCAGGTAGTCAGGCCTGCCCCACCTCTTGCCCCCACACAGGAATGGGAATGTCCTAGGGGCCCATGGTCTAGGATTTACATTGATTTCGCTGGCCCTACCAGAGGGCACACCTTTCTTATTATAGTAGATGCATATTCCAAATGGCTAGAGGTCATCCCTATGGCATCCACCACAACTGATGCTGTTATCAAGCAGCTTAAAAGCTTTTGTAACCCACAGGTTACCTGATGTTCTTGTCTCTGACAGTGGCCCCCAATTTACATCCAACCTCTTTGAATCCTATCTAGCACAACAGGGTATCAGACATGCCCTGACTGCCCCTGGGCACCCTTTGGCTAACGGCCGGGCTGAACGCATGGTACGTTTTACCAAGGAAAAGCTTCAGCAATTGGGTCCTGGGGACATCACTGAGAAAGTTGAAAAACTTCTTAGTGTTCAGCACATCACTCCTAACCCATCAACTAACTTATCCCCAGCAGAGTTGTTGATGGGTAGGAAACTTAGGTCTCCCCTTGACCACCTTCATCCCACTTACGCACCCAACGCACCACTAGATTCCACTAGCAAAGTTCGCACGTTCAGTGTGGGTGATTCTGTTTATGCTAACAACCTTATGGGTGAACCTTCATGGATTCCTGCTGAAATAACTCAAATCACAGGCCCTCATTCTTACAGGGTACAAACAGAGGATGGAGTCCTTTGGAGCAGGCACATTGATCAACTTAGATCCAGATTACCTCAGGAACATCGCAATTGTTCCTCTCTAGTTCCCATACCTAATGCCTTTTCTAGGGGAGGGGAGGAACATGAGGATAATCAGCAAGCAAGAATCAACCCCATGTGTAAGGAGCCATTATGACAGGAACCATCCCAAAACCTGTCACAATGCCAAAATCCATCCTTACAAGTGGAAGATTGCACATCACTACCCGACTTGGGTGCTGACATTGGGTTGGAGATGGGTTGGGAGGAGAGACCAGATTGTAACAATCAAACAGGGTCTTCTTTCACTGGAAGCCCTAGTAGGGAAATGTCAACAGACACATTTCCTCTCTGACTGGGTGAGAACATTAAAACTTCTGAACCACGAAGGTCTCAACATACACGTAAGAGCCCCACCTATTTAAAAGAATACATTAGATAGGTTGGGGTTTGAGTATGGACTGAACCTAGTGGGGAGGGGTGTTATGTATGCAGGTTTGAATGTCATTGGTTTAGTTTGAACTGTTCTTGTAAAATGTCAGAAATGATTGGTTTAAAAAGTGTGGGAAAATCCTGCACTCTGATTGGCTGGCAACTGCGGCTGCTGGCTATAAGTAGCAGCTGCAGCCCAGCCAAATTGGGTCTGTTATGAGCTGTAGTCACTAGTAAACTCTTCACTGAAGTACTCCGCGTCTGACTCTTCATGCAAACTTAACAGGAACTTACCAAATTTGCAAATGATACTAAGCTGACAGGAATAGCTAACACCCAAGAAATAGGCTCAAGATCCAGTTGGATCTAGACAGACTAGAACACTGGGCCATATCTAACAAAATGAAATTCAATGTAGAGAAAAGTAAAGTCCTACACTTAGGCAAGAAAAAACAAAAGTACACATATAGACTGGGTGAAACCAGGCTCAATAGAAGTACCTGTGAGAGGTCTTAGTAGACAACCAGCTAAATATGAGCCAGCAGTGTGCAGCAGCAGCCAAAAAAGCCAGTACAATCCTAAGTTGTATTAACAGAGGGATACAATCAAGATCAAATTAGGTACTAATACCCACTCTATAAAGCCTTAGTAAGACCACACCTGGAGTACTGCATCCAGTTTTGGTCACCACATTATAAAAAAGATGTTGAGACTCTAGAAAAAGTACAGTGAAGAGCAACCAGGATGATTAGAGGACTGGAGACTAAAACACATGTAGAACGGTTACAGGAACTGGGCTTGGCTAGTCTAGTGAAGAGGAGGACCAGGGGAGACATGATAGCAGTCTTCCAATATTTGAGGGGCTGCCACAGAGAGGAAGGGGTCAAGCTATTTTCTAAAGCGCCTGTAGGCCAGACAAGGTATAATGGATGGAAACTGAACAAGGAGAGATTTAACCTGGAAATAAGGAGAAACTTTCTGGAACATGGAAATTGTGGGAGCGCCATCACTTGAGACCTTCAAGAAGAGGTTGGACTGCCATTTGTCAGAAATGGTGTAGGGTCTCATGCTTGGGCAGAGGGTTGGACTAGATGACCTATAAGGTCCCTTCCAACTCTGATTATCTGTTATCTGTTATCTGTTATATTTTGTGCTTTCAATTTCCATTTTTTTGCAGCAAATCTTGCAACAGAACAAAAACTGAAAGATAAGATACAAGATAAGGTAAAGTAAGATAACCTTTATTGTCATTTTTTACTGTGAGCACATTGGCAGATGTGTTATAAGATCAGTGAACAATACAGTATCAATAGCATTAATTAAAGGCTGTTGTGTAATTTTTCTAGTTTCTTAAAAAATCGTGTCAATCAAAATGAAAAACTAAATAGCATTGCCACCAGAGATATACGTATTAATGTGACATAAACACATGCAACACAATTCAATATAATCCAGTAAAACTTAGTTTAAAATTTAATAGTGTATAATATCTTCTACCAATTCCTGTCATACTGAAGTTTTGATGATATGCCAAGATGGATATAGAAGGAAGTTTAAGCTGTGAAGAGATCTAAACTGGTTCATTAAGACTTCTCATAATTTTTAAATACTTAAAAAACCCTACTGCCGTGATGGCACAGAGCCACTTCTGCCGGCATGTGAGAGGTTACCTGGAAGAGCCCCACTGCGCATGCATGTACACCCCCACCAGCCAGCTGATTGTCGTGTATCTGCTGCACATGCATGGGGGGAGCGCACGTGTGGGAGATGCGCATGCATGCACAGAGGCATGCAGCATGGGGGGTTGCGTGCACATGTGCAGAGGTGCATGGTGCGCACAAAGGGAGTCACACGTGCATGTGTAGGAGGGCAGGGGGAGTTGCACACGCATTGCATCATGGGTGCAGGCATGCAAGCACATGCACATGCGCACACTTTTGGCACGCAACATGGAAAAGGTTAGCCATCACTGCCCTACTGCATTTAATGCAAGAGTTTTGTATAATAGTGAAGAGAGATTTTAAAAGTCTTATCTGCTTTATTCTTCTTTTTGCTAATGTTTTATTCTTCTTTTTGCTAATGTAAAATCTCATAAGCTTGAATAGATTATTGAATTTGTCAAAACAGTTGTTGTTTGGTTTTTAAAAAGAAAAACATGGTAAGATGGGACTTTGAAGGTTGGACACTTGAGGGTACTTAAAGAAATTAAAGATTATAGTGAAAGCAGATGATTACTTGCATTTGACTTGTTAACAATGAATAGAGCCAAATACTTTAACAGTAGATGTTATGAAAGATATTTTTAAACACTCTATATAAATGACCTTTGCGATCACCTTATAAGCAACTGTGTCCTCTTCATGGATGATGTAAAACTATTCAACACCACCGACAATGCTACTGTCTTTCAAAGTGACCTTGATTATGTGTCTGAATGGCCAAACAATTGGCAATTCCAAATCTTGATCAACAAATGCTCTGTCCTACACATTGGTAAAAAAATCAGTACACCAAATACAAGCTAGGCAGATATGACCTCGCTGATGACCCTCACTCTGTCAAGGACCTAGGAGTACTCATATCAAATGACCTAAGCACCAGAACTCATTATAACAGCAGTGCCAAAAATCTTAAGAAGCTTCTCTTCCGGAAATATTGAATTGCTAACTAGGGCATACAAAACCTTTGCTAGACCAATACTCAAATACAGCTCATCTGTCTGGAATCCACACTGTATATTGGACATTAATACAATTGAGCAAGTCCAGAAATATTTCATGAGAAGAGTACTCCGCTGCTCGCAACAGAATACTCTATATCACCAGGCTTGAAATTTTGGGCTTGGACAACCTTGAACTACGCCGCCTATGGTTGGACTTTTTTTTTTAATTACATTTATATGCCGCCCTTCTCTGAAGACTCAGGGTGGCTTACAATTTTTGGGATACAACCCAATGTGCTCAGCAATAGCCTTCATTCCATTGTATATGCCTGCTTATTACTAAGCGGCATTTTTACAAAGTCCGCTTATTGCCCCCAACAATCTTGAGTCCTCAATTTACCTACCCCGAGAGGATGGAAGGCTGAGTCAACCTTGAGCCTGGTGGGATTTGAGCCTGCACTATTTGCAGGCAGCTGGAACTAAGTGCTAGGCATTTAACAGCCTGCACCACCAAGACTTAAGCATAGCACACAAAATTATCTGCTATGATGTCCTACCAGTCAATGACTATTACAGCTTCAACCACAGCAATACAAGAGCATACAACAGATACAAACTCAATGTAAACCACTCCAAACTTGATTGCAGAAAGTATGACTTCAGCAACATAGTGGTCAATGTCTGGAATGCACAACCTGACTTTGTTGTTACATCCTCAAACCCTCACTCCTTTAACCTTAAACTATATAGTATTGACTTCACCCCATTCCTAAGTGGTCTGTAAGGGCATGCATGACTTCACCCTTGTGCCTACTGTCCCTGTCGTATTGTCCCCATTTATTCATACCTATTTTCTGTATTCTTACTCATGTTTATATTTATACCTATTATCTTGTAAGTGATTGACAAATCAAATAAATAAATAAATAAAATGAACTCAGAAATCAATTTTAAGAATGTCTGACAACATAGATAGTGTCAGTAAGGTCACAGAAGAGGAATTACACCAGTAAGATTGAAATTGATTTGAATGTGGATTTAAATCTGACAAAGTTACAAAAACAATATGGAAAAATATGATATATTGAACATACATATAAAACCGGATAATGTCTTAATATTTAAAAGGGATTTAAACATATCAAACCAGAAGGATGATTTTGATAACCTTTTTTAATGTACGAAAGAGGTCTGCTAAAGTTTGAAGGATTCTCTCAGAAGAGGAACAGAAAAAATGAAAAGAAATCTACTAGGACCTCATTTGAAGGAGTTAAAAACCAAGATTATTAAAAGTATGGGGAAGGAATATAGAGTTGGTTTCTATGATCAAGTTTAAAATAGATACATAGCTACCAATGGCTTTTGCTGATAGGATATGAATGATAAGATTTTGGAGTTTTCATTATAGTTAAGAGATGAGATAAAGGAGGGAAAGAACATTTGTTTTAGTTTAAGAGATGGTGATGTTACTCAAATGTTTATATATGTTACGATGAAAGGGGAAGTTAGTTGTTTTTATATTTTTTCTTTACTATACTTTTTACTTATATTTTTGCAGTTTGTATTAGTTTTTATTTTTTCTAATTGTGATCTGTAATAAATTTATTATTTAAAAATATTATTGCATTTGTCTTATTTCAAACCAAATAAGAGTGGGGTCCAGAAATTCTTTTTGTTAGAAACTTCTAAAATAAAATTTAAATATAGTAGATACAAATATATTAATATCATGAAGTAATGGTATTACCCTAACACTCTGAGACTCTGTCCCAGTTTCTCTTATCGTTGGATGTTTTCTGAGATCTGAATAAATATTAAGTGAAAATGTCAAAATAATATGCTAACCTTACTTTTGCTTCCACTTATATTAC
Organism: Naja naja; assembly: GCA_009733165.1. Taxonomy (NCBI): domain Eukaryota; kingdom Metazoa; phylum Chordata; class Lepidosauria; order Squamata; family Elapidae; genus Naja; species Naja naja. The sequence continues at coordinate 21,992,638 of CM019150.1, forward strand.
CATACATTTGCTTATATTGTGTACTATAGCTGGTTCTTTTTTTTTAAGATAAATATAGAATTCTAAACCATGCACAAAAGCAAACAATAGAGCAGAGTTCCCCAACCTTTCTGGCTTTGTTGACTTGCTGGGGGGAGGGGATGGTTCTGTATGAGTGGTGGGCATGTGCACCCACCACTCATGCAAATGGAGTGCACTCAAAGGTGCTCACCCACTGCTTGTGCAAATGGGGATGCGCACATGCCCATGCTTACCCGTTGCTCAACTACCACTTCCGCGGCCTGGTAACTGCCACTTCCGTGGCCTGGTTCTGAAAGGCTCATGGCCAGTGGTGGGATTCAGCTGGTTTACACCGGTTCAAGGGAATTGATTGTTAAATTACCTACCCCCTGCTATCAGAGTGAATCCTGGGCGCTGTGCTGCACTGCAATAGAAAAACAGGCAATAGAGCGGCCAGCATGAGGGAAGGAGAAGGCTGCTTTCCCTCTTTCTTCTCCCTGCTCCTCCTCTTTCCCTTGTGCTGGGCTGTTCCGTTGCCCATTTCTCCATTGCAGCACAGCACCCATGATCTACTTTGATAGAGGAGAGGGGGGTAATTTAACAACCAGTTTGCCCAGGGTCAGGTTGGCTGTTGCGGGAGGCTCGTTCCGCATGTCCGCGGACCTGGAGAACAGGGATGGGCCATGCCTCCCACAACAGCCAACCTGATTCTGGGTGAACCGGTTGTTAATTTTTTTGAATCCCACCACTGCTCAAGGCCCAATAGTGGGCCATGGTCCGAGAGATTGGAGATCCCTGTAATAGAGATAAAAATTGACAATGTATGAAATAGGAACAAAGTACTCAAAGAAATATTTATTTTAAATATAGCTTTTTGGCTAATCAGGAATAAAAAGATGTTGTACTATGCTGTTTTGTTCTTTCACTAAAGAGAGCCATAATCATTTATTTAATTGGTGCCAATCCAGGGTAATTATTACGCTTAACTATATGAATCCATCTGAGGCCATATGAAGTCCACTCATTCTTTAAAGGCATTTCTTGTCACTCTTTATCATTGTTGATTAACACAGCATACAATTTATCAAATTGACTTCTTGTCCCATTACTGAATGAAATGTATTCAACTGAAGTTGTAAAAATGGTTTTCTCCCCCCTTTCATGGCAGGGAGTGTGGTTCTGCATCCCCTTTAGAAACCTTTATTTATGCAATTCGTAAAACTAATGATGAAAATATGAATATATTTGTTGCTGTTCTGGGAATTATCTTCTGTGGATAAATGAGCATTGGTAATTGTTCCTTTTTGTGTGTGGGGGTGTTACTTAATTTCCATGTGTGGGTGAATTTGGGATGGGATGAAGGTTCACAAGGAAGACTGTGTAGCAACAACAGCAGGTAGATTTCCCCTTCAATGGATCTTCAGGGACTGGCCGATGTTGGAGGCATTAAAAATATATTGAATACATTTCCTGCTGAACAGGAAAACATGATTTCTGCAGGGAGCCTTGTGGGTAAGCTGTCGGTGACCATATGCAGATTTTTCATGGAACATCATGTGGGTGATACAGCTTAGCTTCCCTTTTGGCTAAAAATGCACAGAGAGAAATTTAGAAGTGTGCTTCTTTTCTTCTACAAAGGAAACTTGAAATCTGTTCTTCTGCTGACTTCAGGTACTATGAATTAATCAATCTCAGCACTCCTGCCCATAAAACACTCAATTCAACACACATAGGCTGAATTACCTTTTTAAAATTTATTTATTTATTTATTTATTGGATGCGGTACGGAACTGGTTGAGCGGGAACATGCTTCGACTCAACCCAGCCAAGACTGAGTGGCTGTGCATACTGGCGTCCCGGCCCAGTCAAGATTATCCATCTTTGGCCATAGGGGGAGAGGTGTTGCCCCTGTGGATAGGGCTGAAGCTGGGGGTCCTCCTGGATGTACGGCTCCGGTTGGAGGAGCAGGTGGGGGCCGTTGCCAGGGGGGCCTTTGCCCAGCTCCGCCTTGTTCAACAACTTCGCCCTTTTCTGGACCCGGACGCCCTGCGCATGGTCACTCATGCCCTTGTTACCTCTAGGCTCGACTACTGCAATGCTCTCTATTTGGGACTGCCCTTGCATACCATCCGGAGATTGCAGCTGGTGCAGAATGCGGTGGCGCGGGTGGTGATGGGAGTTACCCGGTTCTCCCATGTGACCCCCTCCTGCTGCCTGCATTGGTTGCCGGTTGCACTCCGGGTGGGATTCAAGGTTTTAGTGCTAACATACAAAGTCCTTCACGACATGGGTCCTCAATATTTAAGGGAGCGTCTTCTTCCAATGTCGAATACTGATCGCCCTGTGCGAGCTCATAGACAGGGACTCCCCGTCGGCGGGCCAATGCCGTCTGGCAGTTCCCCGACGACGAGCCTTTTCTGTCGCGGCCCCTGACCTTTGGAATCAACTGCCTTTGGAGCTCCGCCTGGCCCCTGACCTCCGCACCTTTCACCGCGAGTTGAAGACCTGGTTATTTGACCAACCCGGGCTGTGACCCTTTGGGGAGGGTTGCTTTTTAATTATTTTATAAATGTTTGAACTTATAATTTAATCTAATTGTTTTTTAATGTATTTATTGTCTCTTGTTTTTAGTTGTAAGCCACCCCGAGTCTTCGGAGATGGGGCGGCATATAAGTTCAAATAATAAATAAATAAATAATTTAGTCACCTTTTCTTCGATGAGCTTTAAAGCTGTGGTAAACTTTGCTTTGCCAATTTGCAAAACATTTTCGCCTGCAAAAGAAACTTCTGTTACCTTATTTTCAAAGTGCTGGGGGAAAGCCTCTTGCAAGTGTTTGTCATCTGACAATTTTGCTGAAAGTGGGGGTGGTGATGCCACAATTTTTGTTCTTTGCCTTATACGTCTTTCCATCAGTCTAAACTTTCTCTGGCTACTTGTATTTTCGGGCTAAAAAAGTCCACGAAAAAATTTCTGAATGTTTTTATTTAAAAAGCATAACAGCAGTGTTCCAATATCTAAGGGGCTGCCACAAAGAAGAGGTGGTCAACCTCTTCTCCAAAGCGCCCACGGGCAGGACAAGAAGCAATGAATGGAAACTAATCAGGGAGAGAAGCAACTTGCAACTAAGGAAAAATTTCCTGACATTGAGAACAATAAACCAGTGGCCTTCAGATGTTGTGAATGCTCAATCAGTTGAGTTTTCAAGAAGAGATTGGACTGTTATTTGTCCAGAATGGTATAGGGACTTCCATCTGAGCAGGGTATTGGACTAGAAGAACTCTTAAGGTCCATTCCAACTCTGTTATTCGGTTAAATTAAGATTAGGCCTCACAAATTTAAAATCCATTATAATTCTAATGAATGCGCAAGAAGACAAGAAAGCTGCTCATTAACACGAAAACATTCACAGTCATTCCTTGAACATTGTGTGAGTTTATTAAATCTAGGAATATTTTCCAAAGAAACATTTTATTGTGAGATAATTCTTTATTCAGCAATGGTTCCTCTCCCTTCCTGTTTTAGTCAATGTGCCACTTTGACTGGAAACCCCAAGAAATCTTCTGGGTGGTGGGTAGGCTACAAATGTTTTAAATAAAGAGAGAATATTTATTTAAAATATATAAAATATTTATTTAGAATGTATGAATATTCCTCTCAATCCTCTTTATTCCCAGAAGATTAATGTGGTGGTAACTTTTACTACAAAAACCCCAAAAGCTGTGCAAATTAACCGATATTCTTACTAAATTGGGAAAAAGCTGCTGAGTTATTAGCACAAAACATTTGCTGTTCAGCCAGCTTTCTTACAAATTGTCCTAGCTTGTTGGTTTCAAGTTTTGTTGATACTCAGCATTTTCCCTACTAATTTTCACTTTCCCTCCTGTAGAAACCTTGATAAGAAAAGCCTTCTTGCTGAATATTCCATCATTCAAATTAATAGCCATTTGCTTGGAATGCTATTACAGTCGCATACATGCGCGCACACACACTGACACACTCTCAACCTCTGTAAATCCAGGAGGATCAGAAGTTCACAGATTTATTCTGCTGCAATTTATATATCAACCACAAAGAGTGGCGTGTCTTGCTTTCCCTCTAATGGGACAACAATCAAAATGATACATTTTCATTTTCGAATGACAATGAAAAACATCAAGGAGTGTACTAAGGCCAAAAATTATTGCTAGAACTTATGAGCAAGTCATTTCCTAAACAGCTTTATTCCTTGCTGGCTGTCTTATCAAAAGTGCCCAGGATTTCACTGAAGTGAACTATTCTAATGAAAAAGAACATTTGACGAACAAGCATGACTGCAAATTCAATTCCAATCCTCATCACTCCAATTGAGTAAAACAGGAAAATAGCTGTAATCATCCAAACAATCATGCAGTACAGAAATTATCCCAAAAGATCTCGACATGACCTCACCATGATCCATCCTAAGCTACAGCCTCACGAACATGCAGAAGTGTAGGTATGCGGTACATGGTCTATTTTGTTCTGCCATTGCATTGTCACAAGGAAAAAAAATGGAAGAAGAGAGGCTATCTATATTACCATATGCTTCTGGGGAAAAGGCTGCATATAAATTTAACAAATTTTCCCACAGTGACAGCTTAGTTTAAAATCACCCAGTAGTCAGGTAAACTTGGATTTGGTATTTTAACCACCATATGAACATTGGCTGTCAGTAAGAGTCAGTGGAAGATGGCTTAAAAGCCTTAACTAGGAAAAGAAAAGGAAGGAAGGAAAAAAGGAAGGAAGGAAAAAAGGAATGAAAAAGAAACAATTACATTCAACCAAGTAGCCACCAAGGCAGAGAAAAGGATGGATAGGTCAGAATCTTTTGAGCAATGGCCCTCCAAGCTTCTAATTAACAAATGTCTTGAGATACAGGTGAAACTCGAAAAATTAGAATATCATGCAAAAGTTCATTTATTTCAGTAATGCAACTGAAAAGGTGAAACTAATATATGAGATAGACTCATTACATGCAAAGCAAAATAGTTCAAGCCATGATTTGCCATAATTGTGATGATTATGGCTTACGGCTCATGAAAACCCCAAATCCACAATCTCAGAAAATTAGAATATTGTGAAAAGGTGCAATATTCTAGGATCAAAGTGTCCCACTCTAATCAGCTAATTAAGCCATAACACCTGCAAAGGGTTCCTGAGCCTTTAAATGGTCTCTCAGTCTGGTTCAGTAGGAATCACAATCATGGGAAAGACTGCTGACCTGACAGTTGTGCAGAAAACCATCATTGACACCCTCCATAAGGAGGGAAAGCCTCAAAAAGGTAATTGCAAAAGAATTTGAATGTTCCCAAAATGCTGTATCAAAGCACATTAATAGAAAGTTATGTGGAAGGGAAAAATGTGGAAGAAAAAGGTGCACAAGCAGCAGAGATGACCGCAGCCTGGAGAAGATTGTCAGGAAAAGGCCATTCAAAAGTGTTGGGGACTTTCACAAGGAGTGGACTGAGGCTGGAGTCAGTGCATCAAGAGCCACCACACACAGACGGATCCTAGAAATGGGCTTCAAATGTTGTATTCCTCTTGTCAAGCCGCTCCTGAACAACAAACGACATCAGAAGCGTCTTACCTGGGCTAAAGAAAAACAGACCTAGTCTGTTGCTAAGTGGTCCAAAGTCCTCTTGAAGTCCAGTGTGAAGTTTCCACAGTCTGTGTTGGTTTTGGGGAGCCATGTCATCTGCTGGTGTTGGTCCACTGTCCAAAGTCCAGGGTCAACGCAGCCGTCTACCAGGAGATTTTGCAGCACTTCATGCTTCCTTCCGCAGACGAGCTTTATGGAGATGCTGACTTCATTTGGCACCTGCCCACACTGCCAAAAGCACCAAAACCTGGTTCAATGACCATGGGATTACTGTGCTTGATTGGCCAGCAAACTCTCCTGACCTGAACCTCATAGAGAATCTATGGGACATCGCCAAGAGAAAGATGAGAGACATGAGACTGAACAATGCGGAAGAGGTGAAGGCTGCTATTGAAGCATCCTGGTCTTCCATAACACCTCAGCAGTGCCACAGGCTGATAGCTTCCATGCCATGCTGCATTGAAGCAGTAATTGCTGCAAAAGGGGCTGAAACCAAGTACTAAGTACGTATGCATGCTTATACTTTTCAGAGGTCCGATATTGTTCTATGTACAATCCTTGTTTTATTGATTGCATGTAACATTCTAATTTTCTGAGATTGTGGATTTGGGGTTTTCATGAGCTGTAAGCCATAATCATCACAATTATGACAAATCATGGCTTGAACTATTTTGCTTTGCATGTAATGAGTCTATCTCATATATTAGTTTCACCTTTTAAGTTGCATTACTGAAATAAATGAACTTTTGCACGATATTCTAATTTTTCGAGTTTTATCTGTAGTTCAGAGTCTGGGCCAGCTGATTAAGGGCAGCCCCTTAGCTAGTCATTGTAGAGCAGGCTATCGATTAGATTGGCCAAGCTCTTTAACCAATTTATTTGGGGAAGGCTTCACCTATTCTGGCCAAATTCTCCAGCTTCTGAATCTGGAAATGCCAAATGAATCCTAAGAACAGCACTTGTGCCCTTCATATATTCTTAAAGTTTTTCCCTAACGGCAGTTGTGTTAATCAGCTGTTGCAAAGGTGCTTTTTAAAAAAGGCAACTGGACTTTCTTTTTCCTTGAAGTTGTTTCATTTCTCATCAGAACTTGAAGAAGCTACTTGGACAGGGAGCGAAACATTTTCAAGGAAAAACAAAGTCCAGTTGCCTTTTTAAAAAAGCACCTTTGGGACAACCATGACTGTGTTATGTATGCAGAGTTTGAATTGATTGGTTGTTCTTGTAAAGTGTTTGAAATCATTGGTTAAAAAGTGCAGGAAAACCCTGCACTCTGATTGGCTGTCAGTCGAGGCAGCCGGCTATATATAGCTGCCTCGGCTAAGCCAAATTGGGTCCGTTCAGAGCTGAAGTCACAATAAAACTTAAGAGCTGAAGCACTCCGTGTCTGCCTCTTCATGCAAACTTAACAACCTGCATGACTGAGAATCTCCAAAGATGTTAATCAGGGATGGTTCTAGCATGACTCTAGCATGACATGGGAGGAAGTATTTCTTATGTTGTTTCCGTATTCTATTTTCCACATACAAATGTATCGCTCTAACAAGGTTTCAATAGAATTCAAATGATTTTTGTTAAAATATCCCAGTTATGCATATAGTAGGGGAAAAGCAACAACTGCATGTCATTCAACAAAGTCTGCTGCTGATTCCAACTCAATATGTCAAGTGTTTGGAAACTTCTGATGGACAAAAAGCATTATCAGAAATGACACAAACGTGGATTTCTAGGATGCATCTTCTGATGGAGAAATCTAGCCTCAGGATGAGTAACCGTAAAAAGATCTCTACTTGTCCTCAATTGAATGAGGGCAAAAACTCCTCTTAGATATGATTACCCAGCTCTAGGAAGAATCAGAATTACTTAGAATAGAACAGAGCTGGAAGGGATCTTGGAAGTCCTTTAGTCCAGCCCTCTGCTCAAGCATAAGTGACTGTCTAGTCCTTCTTAAAAACCTCCAGTGATGGAGCACCCACAATTTCTGAAGGCAAACTGTTCCACTGGTTAATTGTCCTCACCGTTAGGAAGTTTCTCCTTAATTCCAGGTTGCTTCTCTCTTTGATTAGTTTCCAACCTTTGTTTCTTGTCCTGCCCTCTGTTTCTTTGGAGAATATTTTGACCCTCTCTTCTTTGTGGCAGGCCCTCAAGTACTGGAACACTGCTATCATATCATCCCTAAGTCTTCTTTTCTTTAGACTAGCCAAACCCAGATCCTGCAGCCATTCTTCATATGTTTTCATCTCCAGGCCTTTGATCATCTTAGTTGCTCTTCTCTGAAGTTTTTCCAAAGTCTCAAATTCTTTTTTGTAGTATGGTGACCAAAATTAATTGCATATGCCAGGTGTGGTTTAATTGCATATGCCGGTTTATACAACCCTGGATTGTATTAGCATTTTTGGCTGCTTATGCACATTGCTGGCTCGTATACAGAGCTCATATACAGAATAGCAATAGCACTTAGACTTATATACCGCTTTACGGTGCTTTACAGCCCACTCTAAGCAGTTTACAGAGTCAGCATATTGCTCCCAACAGAATTATATACAGAGGTGTATATGTATGGATTGGGGCCAAAATGAATTTACAGCTCACTCAGAACACCTAGAAATCATGGGTTTGCAGATGCAAGTTTTGTCCACACACATGATCACATTTTATTCAATCATGTGACTCTACATCTCAACAATAATGCTTAAACAATAATGGTTTAAAATCTAACTTAGATTATAGACCCAGAAATCATTGGAATTTAATTTTGCAGTGCCTAGCTTGTTCAGCTGATTTTCCTGAGTTTAGCTCAGGGGGTAAAGCAGTTCTCAATTTTAAAAAAAATTATCAAAATCTCATCTTCATGTATGCATGCATACACCCATATATGCACATACCTGTATATACACAAATCCCTTAAAATGGACAGATTTTAAGTTTAAATACTAACCAATCCTTTTTTTTTCATTTGAAAGGTATGAACGTCTAAAAAGACACTTTTAAGCCAATATTAATTCCAAACGCAGAAAAAGAAAATCAAAAGCAACTTGTTTTCTAAAAGCAAGCTGGTATTTTTTAGAACATTGAACCCAACAACTGAATTTTTTGGGATCCCACATCCAAAACATAATTAAATTAACATAATGTGTGATTAGCTGAAAATCTTCTGCTCTTAACAGATGTTGGGAAATAGCTGTAAGGAATTTCCAGTTTTGTTTGCACCCATCACTCTCCTAAGCAATCTCTATATTCAGATTAGAGTAAGCACACATGCCACTCAGCTCAGCCAGCAAAAAATTTAACTGGATGTTTATTTATTAAACATCAGGAAACATCAAAAACAGTTAACTGGCAAATATGGGACAAAGACAGGCAAAGACAGAGAGAGGAAGAAAGAGAGGCATGAACAATAGGGAAGAAATGAAAATACATAATTATCTACATTATCTATATCTGTGTATCCAAAGCACAGAGACCCTGGAAACAAAGCTGTGCATAATTAACATGAACAGCCCCAGAGGGAGGGTCCTTTGGTCATTCCAGCTTTAACCCATGTATGTACATTACACCAACAGAATAGAAATGGGAAAGTAGGACACCAGGTGATCCCTCCCCTATTCTAGGCTACTAAAGAAAGAATTTGGTTGATGGGAATGATGCATCCAGTTACAAAAAGTGCCATGTGATCAATACAGTCTGCTACAAGATTTTTGTTGCTTTGCATGTCGTTCGACATCTACTATATTCCCACATTACATCCGAGAATGTAACCACTACCAGGGCATGACTCCTTCACGTTTTGTTAGGATAGTCCAAAATAAACCTCACACGGAGCACCAAGGCAGCTTGTGACAAATCTACACTCCATCAGATGTAGATCATGTGTATTTATTTTCAACATCCACTTGCAGAGTTTACTGGAGAACAAAAGAGAGAAAGAATGAAAGAAGCTTGCTTTTGAAAGGTTTCACAGGCACGGTAAGGTATTTACTCTATTTATTGCCGAGATCAAACCTCTACACAGATGTCACATTTCACAAATTCCATCAGAAGATCAGACAAACAGTCTCTGGAAAGTTCAGAGCATACGGGCTTGGAGGGGCATTCCCGTCCCGTTTTCTGTTATGAACCCTGAGCCTTTGTTGTCTCCGCAGTGCTGATAAATCAATCCATCAAAAAAAAAATTTTTTTTTCCTCAGTGAAACTCAATCAAGAAAGGTCATGTCAGCGGGAGAGGAACAGATTAAATTAGCATCAAATTAGACATGGAAAGTGAGTTCTGTCAAAATCATCACAGCGCTCAGCACAATTAGAATATGTTAATTATGCATTTCATTAAGGTAGTGCTCTTTGAATGTGAGATGAAATGTCAGTGGTGTAGGCATCCGAAAAAAGGAAGATTGCCAGGCACAACTTTCTGTAGACAATGTGTGACACCTTCATTAACATCAAGAATCACAAGTCTGTCTTGACTTTTTTTGTAAAGTATTCATCCATTAACTGTTTGTTGGCACCCGAGACTTCCTTCTTGACTCTGGTGGGTTCTTAGCTCTCATGGACAAGCTATGTCTTCAGTAGACACCAGTTCAAAGTAGTCCTCAGGAGGAGTCTCTAGGGAGGGCCCTCCCCAACTGATAATGAGCCAGAGGAAACAAAAACCCCACCTTCACAGGTGTACCAGAATAGCATGACTGTACAAGCAGGACTCTATGTAAAAATAAAAGTCTTGAGCTGCTGAAGGAATGAAGGCTGGAAAAAAGAAGGAGGGAGGGAGGAGAAGAAGGAAGGAAGGAAAAAGTAGGAATCCATTTTATTTTGGATCTGGCTGGAAGCTATTATCAGTAGCAAATTAGGGTGGTGGGTTAGAATAAAGATTGAGAAACCTCCGTTTGACAAAACCTTAATTTGTAGAAATTACTTTTCATGACTTCTCCAAGCACGTCACTCAGTCTGGGATGAAGACTATGAAGAAATTGTAAGGCAAGAAAAGCACTTTGATTTTTGGGTAAGATAGCAAACTACACTACACTTCATTATTTATCATCTACCACACCATCCATTTTAATGATTCTTGCAGCATTTTATTGGTTAGTTGGTGTCCAATCACAGAAGTTCCAAATGTGCTCCTTTAAGTTTCGTATAGCTGAGCAGAGAAAATGGTGGCTATAAGCCATTGAATTAAGTTGGAACAAATATTTGAATGGGATGGAGGTGAACATCTGACAGAATATGTTGGCTTTTTCAGGGTCTGAATCATCTCAATGCCAGGCTCAGTTTGGGGGAAAGGGCTGCAAAACCCCATCAATTGGTTCCATTCTGCAAAACAAAAACTTCTTTATAACGTCTGCATGGTGGTAACTTAGCATAGATGTGGTTGGAGGACTCATTTTCTGGGCAACCTACATTTCCACAAGGCTTCCTGTACATCCTGGAGCTTGCCCAACTTCACTGCTGAATTCTGATCTCCCTCCATTTGGAAGTGGAAACAATTGCAAGCTGTAAAAAGACCCTAAAATAGGTTTGATTTAACAAAAGCCAAAAGCAAACAATGTTCCTGTTTGCAAAGAGCAAAACTTAAGATTTCCCATTTCCCTTCTCATCCTGATCTTAAGGCTATTAAATATGGTTCCCAGTCATCCAAAGCTTGTTCATGTTTGTCCTCTAGGAGCTCTGTAATTGGGTTAGAAGAAGTAGATTGTCATTTTACTCAGGGGAAAAAAAGCTGGCAGGTCATTAAGGTTCCAGTTAAGTTCAAATATTAATTTCAGAGTAGCAAGTCAGAAGAGAGTATTTTTTTTATTTTTTGCTTGCACAGTGGGGATTTCCTATTATAAATCCTGGAATATTGGTAAAATCCTTTTGAGAAATGGTTGAAAGTCTGTTATGGCTATCTTCCTTCAATATATTTACCCACAGTTCTTGCAATCATATTCCACAGCTATCCACATTTTCTGAGTGTGCACTACACAATGAATCATAGATGAGTAATGGTCCAGGTTAAAAAGTAGGTTGCTGATTTGGAGGTTTTTTCTGTCATGCAAATCCAACCTTAAATTCTGGCTAGATTATGTTTAATACTGTTTGAATTAATCTGGATAATCACCCATATTTCTGAACATGCAGGGTAATGAACATCAGTAGAACTCAGAACAGAAAGTCTAAGAGAAGCATTGTCCATATACATTTTGCTGTTGTGAATCTTCTTTAGGCGTTTGAAGTAATTTGAGCAGAAAAAAGGGAGACATATTTAATGAACAGGCTTGTCTTCACACCTGTGAAATTGTCTTTTTCAACATTCTTGAAAAATATTTTTTGTAAAACAGAAGCACATGCCAACTTGACATTGGATAGTGGGCAAAAGAAGTTATAATCTTTTATGGCAAGGTGAAATTCATTTGTTCAGAAAAAAATAATTCCAAATGCATAGCTCATGTTACACAAAGGAAAATTGATGCTTAAGAGAAAGTGTAGGAGAAAGTGGGCTAGAAGAAGTAGATTGAAATAGTAGGTTAGAAGAAGAAGTAGTTAGCCCTGTTGCTTCTACATCCATGACCAATTTCCTCTCTCCTGACACCAAAATCACTTATTATAGGATCCATCATCAAACTAAAGCCTGCTTTCTGTGAAAATGCCAGCCTTATAGGTTAGGCCAATTTAAGAAATCAATGCCACATAAGTTTGAAACCTATAAAAGTTAACCTACTCTCTAATGCACATGAAGGCAGAACAAGAAACAATGGATGGAAAATTATCAACCAACCTAGACCGAAGGAGAAATTTCCTGACAATTAGAACAATCAATCAGACTTGTGGACTTCAACTTCCAGCATTGGCTGTGCTGGCTGGAGGATTCTGGGAGTTGAAGTCCACAAGTCTTAAAGTTGCCAAGTTTGGGGACCCCTGGTATAGGGTCTTCTGCTTGAGCCAGGTTTGGACTAGGAGACCTTCATGGTTCCTTCCAATTCTGTTATTATGTTACTCTGAAACTACTTCATTAGAAAAGTACCATAATAGAATCTTACAAGCCTGAATGAATCTTGCCCTCCCTCACTTCATTTTGGTATGAACCAACAAGGGGCCTGATCAGGGGTGGGATTCAGTTTTTTTAACAACCAGTTCTGTGGGCATGGCTTAGTTGGTGGGTGTGGCTTGGTGGTCATATGACTGGGTGGGCATGGCCAACTCGACATCACTCATGTCAAGGGGTGCTTCTCCTCGCCTGGCCTCTCATGACAATGGGGATGCTGCAACAGTCATAAGTGTGAAAAATGGTCATAAGTCACTTTTTTCAATGCCATTGTAACTTTGAATGGTCACTAAATGAACTGATGTAAGTTAAAGATTACCTGTACAAAAACACAAAAAGCTTCTTTGCTTGCAAGAAGCTGCCCTAAATACCAATCATTACATTAAAAATACCTGCAAGCCAGAGTTACAAATCAGGCAGGGTGCCAGAGCACCTTGAGGAATGAAAATAGTTAAAATGCAGTGATAACTATCAAGCAGCCAACTCTTGCTCATAAAGTGAAACCCTTTAGCAGAGAGGTTATTTAAGCTCTCCAGAAAAAGCACACACAGGAAAAGCAATCCTTAGATTCATTTGCACCACTTAAAGCTGGTCTCACTCACCTCACAAGATATCCTAAGGAAATCATCCAGATTTAAGGAAAGGTCACATGCCCCCCAGAAAGGCAAAAAAAAAATCAGTGCCAGGCTTGCATCCTGCCTCTTGGAAGTATACCCCAAAAGGACAGTGCCAGATAGTATTAAAGCAGTGAGGAAGACCCCCTCTCCAGATAGAAAAAAAACCCATGAGGCAGGAAAAAATTCAAACACAATACAAATAAATCACAACAGTAGCTGTTGCTTGTTGAAGCTGAATAGGGAAAATTATCCCATCAATAAACACAGAATTAAACTTCACCAAGCACAGAAGTAACCTTCACCAAAAACAGTTTTAGGCCAAAACTCAGAAAGAGTATGTAAACTCACGTTTGAATGTCAATTTTTCTAGCTAGCCAAGAAGCCTTGCTGAATGTCATTCATCTTGGTTCCCTGTCACTAAAAGCTTTGGTTCATTATTAAATTATTTCTTCAAAGTGCTGATTGTCCAGGGAAGTATTTCCTCCCAACAGCAGTGTAAACATCTTAAAACAACCCTTCCCCTTTAAGAAAGCCAAGCCCCAAAGCTCCAGAGACAGGAAATCTAGGCCGTCTGCCAAGAATATAATAAGGGTGGAAAAAGGAGATTGCTTCTAACTACTGGTTCTCTGAACTGCTTAGAAAGTTAACAAGGGGTTCTATAGAACTGGATAGAACCAGTAGAATCCCACCCCTTGTTAGTTGAGAGGTCAAGTTTGTTCTTGGAATGGGCTCAAGCCCCCTTTGTCTTATCACTGCCTTGGTAATGAATCTTCCTACTGCCCTTCAGGGCCATTCTTTGTGCCCTCTACAAACCCACACACTTGTTACCTAAGAATCACTCAAACAGAATTCAATGCCTGCTCTTGTTTCTTTCTTGTTCTTTGGCCCCTATGTTGTTACCCTTTTGTATTGCAGTTTTTGACTTTAATTGTTAGATAGGGATTGAAAGTTTTTTGTTAGATATAAGCCTAGGGTGCCAAACCTTAGGGGGTGCCAATGCCACCCCTCCTTCTGAATCTAAACATGCAAAACTTCACATCAAGGAGTGCCAGCGTCATACACATGAATAAGGTGAAACTTCTACTTAACTTTATGTACTTTGGCTGCCATTGTAAGTTTTCCTCTCCTCACTTCCTGTGGATGCCACTGCTAGGAAGCTACAGACCCCTGGAATGACTTCTTGGACATTTCATAAACACAAGAGTGCTCTATTCCAGTGTTACTCAACCTCAGCAGCTTTAAGGTGTGCAAATCTCAATTCCCAGAATTCCCCAGACAGTATGCTGCCTAGTGAATTCTGGGAGATGAAGTGCACACACCTAAAAGTTGCTGAGGTTGAATAACACAGTTCAAACCTGTTATGTATGCAGGTTTGAATATCATTGGTTAAGTTTGAACTGTTCTTGTAAAATGTCAGAAATGATTGCTTTAAATAGTGCGGGAAAACCCTGCACTCTGATTGGCTGGCAACTGCGGCTACCGGCTATAAGTAGCAGTGCAGTCCAGCCAAATAGGGTCTGTTATGAGCTGTAGTCACTAATAAACTCTTCACTGAAGCACTCCGCGTCTGACTCTTCATGCAAACTTAACACTGGCGACAAAGGTGGGATCCTTCCTGAAGAGAAGACGATGCGGAAAACAAGCTGAGAGAGATGGCTGTGCTGAACACCACCCCAGCCCCGTTCGATCCGACGGCAGAAGACTGGGACTCGTACGCAGATCGTTTCCAAATGTATTTGGAGGGAAACGATCTTGCCGACATTTCCGAGAAGCGGAAGAGTGCGGTATTTCTCACGCACTGCGGTCCGGCAGTCTGGGCACCCTTCGGCTAACGGCCAGGCTGAACGCATGGTACGTTTTACCAAAGAGAAGCTTCAGCAACTGGGTCCTGGGGACATCACTGAGAAGGTTGAAAAACTTCTTAGTGTTCAGCACATCACTCCTAGCCCATCTAATAACTTATCCCCAGCAGAGTTGTTGATGGGTAGGAAACTTAGGTCTTCCCTTGACCGCCTGCATCCCACTTACGCACCCAATGCACCACTGGATTCCACTTCCAAAGTTCGTACATTCAGTGTGGGTGATTCTGTTTATGCTAAGAACCTCATAGGTGAACCTTTGTGGATTCCTGCTGAGATAACTCAGATCACAAGCCCTCGTTCTTACAGGGTACAAACAGAGGATGGACTCCTCTGGAGCAGGCACATTGATCAACTTAGATCCAGGTTCTCTCAGGAACATCGCTCTTGTCTCTCTCTAGTTCCCTCACCTGATGTCTAGGGGAAGGGGAGGAACAGGAGGAAAATCAGCAAGCAAGAATCAACCCCATGTGTAACGAGCCATTACGACAGGAACCATCCCAAAACCTGTCACAATGCCAAAATCCATCCTTAGAAGTGGAAAATTGTACATCACTACCTGACTTGGGTGCTGACATTGGGATGGAGATGGGTTGGGAGGAGAGACCAGATTCTAACAGTCAAACAGGGTCTTCTTTCACAGGGAGTCCCAATGGGGAAATGTCAGCAGACACATTTCCTCTCTCACTGGGTGAGAATGTAAAAACTTCTGAACCCCGAAGGTCTCAACGCATTACGCAAGAGCCCCACCTATTTAAAAGAATACATTAGATAGGTTGGGGTTTGGTATGGACTGAACCTAGTGGGGAGGGGTGTTATGTATGTAGGTTTAAATGTTATTGGTTTATTTTGAACTGTTCTTGTAAAATGTCAAATGGGATTGGTTTAAATAGTGCGGGAAAAACCCTGCACTCCCATTGGCTGGCAACTACGGCTGCTGGCTATAAGAAGCAGCCGTAGCCCAGCCAAGTTGGGTCCATTCGAGCTGTAGTCACTTAATAAACTCTTCACCGAAGCTCTTCGCATCTGACTCTTCATGCAAACCTAACACTCCGCGTCTGACTCTTCATGCAAATCTAACAAAACCCATTCCTCTTCTCCTTTGACAGAACCTTAAAAGTAAAATCCCAGTCATTCAGCTGAACTAGCTCTGGTAGAAAAATGGGCAGAAGAACATTTACATCTCAATCCACTCACAGCCTTGGGTGAATCTGTAAGCAGCTCAGTGTTTTGCTTTGCACAAAGGCAATTTCATATAGAAACTAAAAGCACAGCACTGAGGTTTATTCATTATTATCCCCCGTTCTTCTGTATTATGAGTGTACTGATGATATTCAGAACTATGGGAAGCTGGAGAAGCCATTTCCTTGGAATGGAGAATGTCACTGTTTTTAATGAGCTTTCCCTTGCTTTATTTTTGCTTTTATAAAATCCATGCCTGAAAACACAGGGCAGGCAAATGTTTCTTCCTTACAGATGAAAAGCAAAGTTGGAAGGCCTTTAGAATCCCTTGGTAATGTAATGGATTCTTGTAAAATCATGAATGCACCAGCAAAGCAGTAGGGGATGGAGCCAACTTATGGGACTGCAAAATCTGTTTTCATTGTTGTGTTAAAAAGAGGGGGTGTGGAGAGGTTGAGATTATTATCATGTGAAATGGGAAAAGTGCCTAGGTTGCACTAAAAACAAAGTTTATCCTGTTGTTTCTGCTCCCGGCACAGCACCCAGGAGCTTATCAACAAATGTCACTTTTTCAGATGCAGTTTGGAATCTGTATTGGTCTGGATTCTAAGAGGTTGGTGATAACCTAAAAGCTATTTTCTTCCATGGATTTTTTTGAAAGTATTGGGTAATCTTCTCATGAGTCGAACATAAACAAGGGATCACTTTACCAGGTTCCTATTTTAAATCCTCTTGTTGAAACAGAAGGCATGGCAGCTGCAGCTTTCTCTGCTTTTTCTTTTGTCCATCCATCTGTTTGCTGGGCACACCTGAGATATGTGCAAAAGAATCTGATAATATTGCAAAAAGGCCTCTCAAGACGAAAAGAGGTGTAGGATAGTCCCATCCAATTCTCCTTCTCCTCTGGAAATATTGAATTGCTAACTGGGGCATTCAAAACCTTTGCTAGACAAATACTTGAATACAGCTCATCTGTCTGGAATCCCCTGTATATCAGACATTAATACAATTGAGCGAGTCCAGAAGTATTTCATGAGAAGAGTACTACACCCCTCTGCTTGCAACAGAATACCCTATAATTGTTTTAATTTTTAATGTTTTAATGTTTTATTGCTTATTTTGACTTGTTTAGATTTAATTTGTTTTTAGGTAAACTTTATGTAAATATTTGCTGTTTTATTGTTAGCCGCCCTGAGTCCTTAGGGAGAAGGGTGGCATACAAGTCGAATAAATTATTATTATTATTATTATTATTATTATTATTATTATTATTACTACACACAAAATTATCTGCTATAATGTCCTACCAGTCAATGACTATTTCAGCTTCAACCACAGCAATACAAGAGCATACAACAGATACAAACTCAATGTAAACCGCTCCAAACTTGATTGCAGAAAGTACGACTTCAGCAACATAGTGGTCAATGCCTGGAATGCACTACCTGACTCTGTTGTTACATCCTCAAACCCCAACTCCTTCAACCTCAAACTATCCACTATTTTTTTAAAAACAAGTTTTATTCATTTTTCCACCTTTTAACATCTCATTTTAGAGAACAGCATGATTACAGGTTTCACATATACATACAAATATGACCATAGTTACATATTCAATTTTTGTATTAAATTTCTTATCTTAACGATGCTTTTATGCATTTTCTATTTTATTGTATTATTCCCAATGCATATGTCATTTTTTAGTTCATATATATTAACTTCATAATTGTTATACTTTAATACTTTTAACTGTCACATTTGTATAGTCCTCTTAAATTCTGATTAATAATACTCCTTCTATAAATTGGTTTCCCCCCTAAAATATCAGTTTAAGTGCGCCACCTCCAAGTTACATATTCATTATCTCCTCTTTTAAAACTATCCACTATTGACCTCACCCCATTCCTAAGAGGTCTGTAAGGGGAGTGCATAAGTGCACCATCGTGCCTCCCATCCCTGTCCTATTGTCCCCATTTATTTGTACCTATTTCCTGTATTCTTATTCATGTTTATACTTATACCTATTATCTTGTAAGTGATTGACAAATCAAATAAATAAAAAATAAAAATAAATAAATATTTCATGGTAGAAAGAGAAAACCAGTTACTGGAGAACACTTCTGTGTGCAAAAGTTCACAAGGTTAGTTTTTGATATTTCCAAGAATGCCTGAAAGACCCACTGGGAATTCTGGGAGTTAAAGCCCACACATCTTAAAGATGCTGAGGTTGAGAAATGCTTCTCTAGAGGAACAAATGTGTTTGATGTCTTTTCCACAAATGTGAAGAAAACTGGTGAAGATGAACTTTTCCAGAAGGAACTGATCAGTGTGTTAAAAACATTCCACTTTTTTATTTCTTTATGTCCAATTATTAGTACATCTCAGCCCCATATGTCTCCCACTAATGCCTATTAATAGATACTGTGAGCTCCTTGGGGCCAGGTGCTTGTAATTCATCAACATAGTGAAGAACATGTGTTTGAAATATCACTTATTATCATTTGTAATGTGTGCTGATCTACCAGAAGAATGGGGACCACACAAACCACCCTCCATCTGTGTCCCCGAAATACCAACTGTTTGTTCAGACTGTTGGTCACAGAAGCTCATTAAACTCAACCAATATCACATAGTTCAGTTGTTTAATTGTAATTGGAAATACCCCTGAGCAAAAGGAGACTCCCAGCTTCATCATGCAAATTGCCATTTAGCTTTCCCATAATAGGTGATTAACCTGATATGAATGATATATGCTTTAATATAAGAGTTGAAAATAATATGAAAGGAGCAAAGAAAGATATATATGAAGATTTCATTTCCCAATAATGTACCATTTTGACCGAACGCATGTTTGTTCTGACCCAAACCTTGTTCCAAAGAAACAAACATGAAACAGAGGTAGCAGCAAAAGCTTTTAATGATTCTTTACAAATTCCATTCCTTCATGGTTAAAAGGCTGTTTCAAATTAATTATCTCTGATAAAAACAAGCCTTGCCAAGGTTGTGCAAGGCTGCCAAGAACACTAGATAAAGTTACTAAGAAATATTTGAAACACAGAGTCTCCAAACACCAACCAAGATATTCCAAACATCCACAAGGCTTGAGTGCAAAAACTTCTTTGCTTCCTGCAAAGAATTCCGGTTTCTCAGCTGGCTTTTATCTCTTGAGGGAGGAGCCATTACCTTGCACCCGTGCTGCTGCAGCTGCTCTTTACTTTGAGCAGCCCTGCGTGCACATGCACTGGGCACAGGCTCCTCGGGGTCCTCTTCATCACTGCTGCCAGCCTCTACAATCTCTGAAGGCAGAATTCCACTCCCTGATGGTCCTGGCCCCATCCCATCCCCATCCTCATCTCAGTCCTCGTTCTCCAAGACCTCAGCCATCCACACCTGCTGCCAGCGAACTACAACAATGTTGGAGCAAGAATGTGTTTGAAAATATAGGAATTAAAATCAATTCCTAATAAGCATGTTACAGGTAGATCTCAACTTATGTCCAGTTGCTTAGTGTTCATTCATAGTTACAGTGGCCCCTTCCAAAAGCTATTTGTGACCCAGTTTCAAAGTTTTGACACCAATCCTTGACTTCATGACCTGCTTTTGTGCATTTGGCAACTAGCCCCCATTTAAGTCTATTTGCTCCACTCCATGGCCACTGATTATGGCTTATGATGGTTTTGTCAGAAACTGGCATTTACTTTACAACTGGTAAACAACTATGACATTTGAGTAACAAATGTGGCATTCACTTAAAAACCATCCCCTAAAAGTTTGTAAAATCCAATTGACTTACAATAGGGGTGAAATTCAAAAAATTTCCCTACCGGCTCTGTGGGCGTGCTCAGTGGGCGTGCTTGGTGGCATGGCTTGGTGGGACTCAGCCTCTTAAAGGAAGAAGGCGGGTGGATGTGGGCAGGGCCAACCGATTCAAATCATCCCTACCACCTCACCCGAGGTAATGCGAGGTGGTTGAATTTCACCCCTGACTTTCAACCATAATTGCCAGGCTCAATTACAAGTCATAATATGAAGACTAATTGTAATTGGAGATCTCTTCAAGTAACAGAATTGAACATTTATTTGCATAATGTGATAGTGTCCATTAACTGAAAAATGGCATTTAAAAACATTGCATCTTTGTAGCGTTGTAAAGCAGAGGGGAGCCTCAGCAGGTGACAGTATCTGGAAAGACGAGTCCTGACTAGATTTGGATAAAAAGGAATATTAGATCCAAAGGCTGAAGAAACAGGTGTAAAAGCACTGTACTATTAAGAAAATAGTATGGACATATCCTTGAAGTCACCAAGAGTTGAGCTTGACTCTTAGCAGATCTTACATAAACTCGAGGCAATAATTTTGAGTAGGCAATTAACTCACCATAAGCAGCCATTAATGATTCACAGTTTGTGTACTTTTTTTTTTCTCTAGGCTGCTTGTCTCTTGAATTATCAAAACTTCCTGGAATTGCTGCCTTTCAGATGCAACATTAACATTGTTTTCCACATTTCATAGCAGGAAGGAATGTCAGCACTGAGGTTTATATGCAGACTGACCAAAAGATTCTGCTTTGAACTCCAAACTAGACCATTTTGAGACTGGCTCAATTCTCTCCTGACTAAACCACAAATTCTGCAGTTTGATTCAGTGCCTGCACGTGGAGTGGGATTTGTTTAGGCAGGATTCTGTTTATCTCATGATATAGTGGTGGGTAAAACACAATAGGCTATAAACTTCTTCTTTGGCAGAATTGTATAAAATTTACAGTCTTGTTAGACCTTTATGAGGTGTTCGAGCTTGTCAAAGTTCATTGAAATCAGCAGAGGGGCCTTCGAATAATGACCCTTTATAAAGAACCCATCCCTTTTGAATGTCCCTGTAATATTGTGGTGGTGGAAATTTTATTTATAGACAGATTGTAGAAGAACTTTTTTTTGCAAAGTCAGGTTATTAAATAGAATTGATTAATGCTGCAGAATTCATACCTTGTGTAATAGACTGATGACGAGAGAGTTAGTTTCATCCATGTCCCCAACTAGTCCCTGAAGAAGAGAACTGACAACCAGTTTAGTTGCGTTTTTAGAGCCACCTTGGTGAACCTTTACAACTAGATTACCTCCTGTGAGAGGTGAAACAAAAGCTGATGCAATTCTTGGGAATTAAATTACCCTATGCACCAAAATAAGACAGCTGATGATGATGATTATTAACTGGTGTTTGTGCAAATGGTATGATTTTTACATTGGTTTTATTGGTTGTTGTGAGCCACTTAGCATCACTATGTGAGTAGGGTAGCATGTAAGTTCTATAACCCAACTAATAAATAAATATTTGAGATGCACAATTATACATCTGGAGAGATGACTGTTTTTACATTTCCATTTCCATATCCATACTCAGACATCCACATTTATTATTATACAGTCATACCTTGGCACTCAACTGCTATAAAATTCATCCAATTCTATTTTCAGTGCATTTTGAAGCAGAAATCTTGTCCCAGAATTTGGGTTTCTCTTGGTAGTTGGTCCACAAGGAAGAACTTGCTGATGTCTGCTGCCTCATGACACTATTTCTTCAGGCCAAAATAGCAGGTTATGTGGAAAGTTACATGGTTTTAGTATTCATTGTGTCTTCAGAAATTAATTAGCGACAAGTACCGAGGTACAATTGTATACCTATACCTACACCTACACCTACACCTATACATATACACATAACATACATACACACTAGAGGTGATATTCAGCAGGCTCTGACCAGTTCTGGAGAACTGGTAGCGGAAATTTTGACTAGTTTGGAGAACCGGCAAATAACACCTCTGACTGGCCCTGCCCCCACCTCTTCTCTGCCTCCCAAGTCCCAGCTGATTGGCTGGGTCTCCTTTTGTTGCCCTGCACAGGAGAATGGAGCTGGAAAGCAGGTTAGTGGGGTGGGGAGGGAATGAATTTTGTGATAACCTTCCCCCAGGAGTGGGGAGGCAATGGAGATTTTACAGTATCCTTCCCCTCCCGCCCACCAAGCCACGCCCACCAAGCCATGCCACGCCCACCAAGCCATGCCCACAGAACCTGTAGTAAAATTTTTGAATCCCACCATTGATACACACATACACATATACATACATGAGACAATACAGAGCATAATTGAATGGAAGGTAACATTATTTTTTAAAAAAGTAAACAGTGAGTCCAAAGGGATGGAGTGAATAATAATAATTGTAATAATACTATAACACAATAACAAGAAAAACATTAGATAGTTGAAAAGAGACAGAAAAGATAAAAAAATTGGTCTGGATGATCCTTTAGTCTCATGGCTAATTATTATGATTCTACTAAAATGCTAGTATAGTTCTATCATTGCTTAAATTTCTTGCCACTATTTTTTTCTCTCCAAATATATATGGACTTCAGATTGTCATACTAACAGACTGCCTGTTGCTTTGTTCAGTTTTAAACCGTAGATTAAAAGAAATTGACTATGAACATTCTGCCTCAATGTTATTCACCATTTCCTGTAATTATAACTGTGCTGTTATGCTCAGTTTTTGTTCAAGGTGGCAGAATATGTTCAGCAAGATATTCCCTTGCTTTTTAAAAAAAGACTAATATTGATATACTTGCACTTCCATGTGGTTGCTGTATTTGCTCACGGATAGTAAAAAAATTCAGCGGTTACCTCATAGTGTAAACATTGTGTTTCTTTTTCCACCCCACCTAGTTTCTGAACTTGGAGACATCTCTTACTTTCAATTTGGAAAATAGATAGAGATTCAAGACCCATAGAAGTTTAGAAAAACCCAGCGGCCAGCCTCATCTTTGCAATGACACAAACATGAGATGAGAAGATAAAGGAACAGTTCTGGATTTCATAAGAATCAATAAGAATAGGAAAGGATAGGATCAGTGTAGAATAGGATAGGATAGGATAGAATAGAATAGAATAGAATAGAATAGAATAGAACTGGAAGGGACCTTAAAGATCTTCTAGTCCAACCCCCTGCTTAGGCAGGAGACCCTATACCAATTCAAACAAATGGTTATCCAATCTCTTCTTAAAAACTTCTGGTGTTGGAGCATTCACAACTTCTGGAGGCAAGTTGTTCCACTCATTAATTGTTCTAACTGTCAGGAAATTTCTCCTTAGTTCTAAGTTGCTTCTCTCCTTCATCAGTTTCCACCTGATGCTTCTTGTCCTGCCCTCAGGTGCTTTGGAGAATAGCTTGACTCCCTCTTCTTTGTGGCAGCCCCTGAGATATTGGAACACTGCTGTCATATCACACAATCTTAGTAATGTGTTGGATATTTTGGAATATTTGGAACAACATAAAGAAAAATAAGTCACATTGGTTTTCTTAAATAAGGAGAAGGACTTGACAATTTGAATTGGGCTTTTCTGTTAAAAGTTTTGGAAGGTAGGAACTTTGCAGAGAACTTTCTAAAATGGGCAAAATCAAAATTTATACTCCACAGAAAGCACAAATAATTGATGCTAATTAATGGAGATTTATCAAGGCCTTGTAAGCGAACAAAAAGGAATAGAGCATGTATGCCCATTATCTCTTCTTTTGTTTATTTTGATACTTAAAATACTGGATAGAGATTTAACAATACAGAATAACAGAGTTGGGAGGGACCTTGGAGGTCTTCTAGTCCAACCTCTGCTCAAGCAGAGACAAGATAAGGTCATTGTAGAAGTAAAAATAAAAAGGAAACTCAAAAGGATTTTTGCAAACGATTTGGTGCTGATTTTGAAAAATCCTTTTTAAAGGGATCTTTAAAGAATCCTTTAAAGAGAAATGTTAATGGGAAAACTAAAATAATTTGGTGCACCAGCAGGTTTCAAGATCTACAAACAGAAGATGAAATGGTAATAAAAATATGAAAATAGGAGCTCAAAAAGAATTGATGAATAAAGTAGGTTTTAAGATTAAGAAGAAAGTAAAATATCTGGGTATCACTATGACAAATAAGAATGGTATGCTATTTCAAATACTATGCTAAGACATGGAATTAAGTTTAAAAAAATGTGTTAAGATGGGAGGAACTACAATTGTCATAGCTGGGGAGAATTTCTGTGATAAAAAATGAATGTCTTACTTAGAATGATGTTTTTGTTAGAGACAATACCTGTTTTGACAACTGATGAATTGTTTAAACAGTGACAAAAAGATATACCTAAATTTGTGTGGCAGGGAAAGGAACAGAATGTGTTACAGAATGCAAAAGGAAGAGGAGGATTGGGTCTACCTGATTTGAAACCGTATTTTGCAGCTTTCTGTTTAATTTGGGTGGAAGATTGGATGTTGCTGAGAAATAGAAGACTTTGGGGCTCAGGAGCACATGGCCTGATATTTGGGAGGCATAGATATTTGTGCTATGACAAAGTCAAGGTTAATGTGTGCTAAATAATATTAATCGAGTTTGGCCTGGATCTTTAAACCTATATCTATTTCACAGAGTCATTCAATAAATTGCAATGCCAAGTTGTGTCAGATCAAAACAGATTTATTTATAACAGAATAATCAATAAATATATTATTCTTAAATATATACAGAGTCTTTTCTTCTTTCATTCCTCTTAAACAGTCCTTCAAGGAACTAGAAGTTACTATGAGAGATTCACAGTTCTTCCTCTCATAACCTCTTCTTAGATATAGCTAACCTCTTTAGAAAACCCCTTTCTCTTTAGGTTATAGATCTTCTCTCAGATCCCTTTGCTATATCTTCTCATACACAGACCTCAGTCTGTCAGATCCTAATATCTCCTCAGAGTCTTGGATCTTCTCAGTATCTCCAATCTCTTCAGACAAAAATGAGTCTCCACATAATCTCCTCAGAATCTCCTCATTTTCTTTCTCTTTTTAAAATGACAGTTGACAGCCCCTTTTATACTTAGGGGCATGCTACAGTATCACAGTGGTGCTCAATGCCACCCTGTCATTGGTGGGTTTGATCACCTCATCAAACTCCACTAATTTGTAAACTGCATAGTAACTCCAGAAAGTTCTACTTTCTGACAATCCCGTTCTCTATGCATTTACAGAATTTTTACACATATATATATTGGGCTATATATATACACACTCTATTTACAATCATTGAAACAATTATACTTACATAGTTAAAGGTAATTTTTCTAGCAGGTACATGTGTTGTTCTCTAGGCAAGGGCTTGGTGAAAATGTCAGCGATCTGTTCCTTCGTTTCAGTATATATTGTCTTTATGAAACCTGTTTTAGACAACTGTCTAACATGCTTATATTTTATGTGTGTGATCTGTGGCCTCTGGCTTCAGCTTTTGAAATTTCAATTGCTGCAAGATTATCCTCGTGGATAATTATAGGGTATTCTGGTTCTCCCCATAAACTCTTCAAGAGTTCATCGAACCATACTAGGTTGTTGGAGACTTTAGACAAGCATGCGTACTCAGCCTCAGCTGTTGAGGTGGCAATTAACTTTTGCTTACCTGAGTACCAATGTACTGGACAGTTATTAAGATATACAATATAACCTGAAGTACTCTTCCTCGATTTGGTATCACCTGCCCAATCAGCATCAGAGTAGGTGTAGAGTTGAGGAATTTCGTAAGGCTCAAGTAAGAGTGAGAGATTCGCTGTGCCCTTAAGGTATCTAAGAACCCTCTTGATACCAGTCCAATGTATTTGTTTGGGATTTTCAGAATGCCTAGATAGGATATTTATAGATAGGCTGATGTCAGGCCTAGTCCAACCTGCTATATACAAGAGTGAGCCCAATACGGATTTGTACATAGTTTTGTGTACAAAATCCTCACTATCACTATACATGTTTCTTGGGAAATCTGTTTGCATTGGAGTGTCACAGGGCTTGGCCTCTGCCATGTTGCACCTGTCAATCAAATCTAAGATTTTATCCCACTGAGAAAGCTCAAATCCTTTCTCAGTTTTTGTGAACTGAACCCCCAGAAATTTGTCAATCTGGCCTAGAGGCTTCAGTGCAAACTTTCTACTTACCTGATCAGAGAAGGATTTACTCCTCTCCTCTGATTTGCTGATGTACAAAATGTCATCAACGTATACAAGGACAGTTTCCTTGATACCATCTTGTTGCCTGATGAAAACACATTCATCAGCTGGTGAGCGGTGAAACCTATTTGCCTTAGACACTCGGTAAGGCATTCATACCACCTTCTCCCAGACTGCTTCAGACCATAGAGACTTTTGTTAAGAAGCCAGATTTCATCTTCTATGATCTATGCCCGAGGTGCCCTTTAGATTTCCTTGTAGGTATGTCAAACTGCAGAACACTCTCCCCATGTATGGCCGCTATGGTGAGAGGCTCAGGGCATACTGTGGGTGAGAAGGTGTCATCCTGCGAGAATCCCTGTGCCACCAATCTCGCCTTGTATAAGAAGTTCCCATCATCCAGTGGCTTCTTATAAACCCACCTTGTGCCAATTGCTTTCTTATCTTTTGGCAATTTAGCAGGTGAACACCTCCAGCTTCCTGAGGCTGTTCATCTCCAAATCCATAGCAGCATGCCAATTTCCCTGCTCTTTTGGAGATAGCTTTAAAACGTCCTCATATCTTTGAGGAGTGGTGATGCCAAATTTACATTAGTGATGAAGTCACTAAACCTTTCAGGTTTCTTATTTCTAGTAGTCCGATTGGTCTACTAACTGGCTCCTGTTCACAATTTGAATCATCCAAATTGTCCAAATTGCTTCATCACTATTAATTTTACCAGTTTTAATTTTGGGATGCCCTTCTTCCGGCTTCCCCACTTGCTTCTTGAGGATTCCCTTAAGGCATGGAGATTGCCCTCTCCACTACCTCCTGAGCCAGATGTGTTACCATCATTAGATGGGGGCAACACATTTTTATCTTTGCCAATCATGGGCTTGTTTGGGAGCCAGAATCTCATTGGCATGGATTCTGCTCCAGTTTGTGCTCTCATAGAAGGTGGCCGATCTTTAGATTACAATCCTTTTGTCATTTCCACAAAATTTGTAAGCCTTGGACCCAGGCTCATACCCTATGAATCTTAATTTGATCGACCTCCTGTCCCCTTTCTTCCTTAACTCCTTGGGGACATGCACATCGGCCATCACCCCAAATACATGCAGATGTCTTAAACTAGGTTTGCACCCATTGACCATCTCTACAACACTCGACCATACTCTGTTGAGAGTGTAGTTGGCATACAATATGGCCTCCGCCCAGTATGCCAAATTTAGGCCAGCATCCTCAAGGGCGCATCTCATCATTGATTGGAGGACACAATTTCTCCTCTCTGAAACCCCGTTCTGGAATGCCGAATAAGGTGCTGTCCTAAGATGGACTATCCCCTGCTCCTTCAACCAGATAGAGAAGTTGTTAGAATTGAACTTGGTACCTCTGTCTGTCAAGATTCTCTGAATCTTGATTTTGGCTGGTTTAGGATCAAATTATAAAATTCCCTGAATTTTGAAAAGGTCTGATCCTTGGATTTGAGGGAGTACACAAACCCATATCTACTATGGTCATCCACTATGGTGAGAAAGTAGATGTTCTTACCGAGGGAGGGTTTCAATGGACCCACCAAGTCCATATGCACCAGCTCAAAAATGTGTTTGGATTGCCTCTGGGATTTTCTGGGCGCTGGCTTCACCCTGGACTTGGCTCCCCTGCAAACAGAGCAATCCATGAATACATTACAACTTTTACATTCAACCCCTAGAGCACTCAGGTAGCCTCTGCACAATCGGGAAACTGAGGTGACCTATCCTCCTGTGTAGGAGATGGGCACACTCATCGTGCAGGGGTTTGCCAATGGACAAGGTCTTGGCACCCTTAGACTGTTCATCACTGTGCTCTGTGACAAACCTTACATGTTTGGTTTTATTTACATTACAATTAGTTTTCCCCTTCTCTTGTGTATATCCCTCATGGTCAACCTCAGGCTCTGCTTGGGAGTCACCATCTGGATCACCAGCATTGACCTGGTTGCTGGTACCAGACTCCTCAAGCTTTGTAATGGGGAGTAATATGGTAGGTTATTGATTCTAATAACCTTTCCCACCATATTGCCATCCTTGGTTACCATGGCTTCTCCTTCTGAGAAGATCACTTTTACATTACATTTTTCAGTAAGTTTTAAAATACTGAGAAGGTTATGTTCCAGCTTTGGAACATATAACACATTGTCAATGTTACCAAGCCCATGTATACTTACATTCCCTATACCTGTGGCCTTTGTTCTCAGGCCATTAGCCACGGTTACAGTGCTATCATGGTCAACCAGGTCATTCAACAACAGCTTGTTACAAACCATGTGCTTGCTAGCACCACTGTCCAGCAACCATAATTGCTCACGTTTCTGCTTGGTGAGCCTGGGGTAACTCGTCTCAGATATACTTGTGAAGTCATTTTGCTTGTACTGGTTCTTTTGTTGCTTACATAGCCCCTTTACCCCTTCTCTGGTTGACAGGTTTTGTTTGGGGTTCCTTTTAGGAGTGGGTGACCTCTTTCTGTTTCTACTGTTTGAGCGTCCCCTTTGATTTGTCCTTGGGCCCACAACTTTAGGACAATCCCTCCTAAAATGTCCCATTGATCCACATCCATAGCACTCACCAATTGTGTTTACTCTACTGGGACTTCCAGTCCCTCTAGTCATCCCTTTTCTTTATGGAAGGCTGCCCTATCCTTCCTGAAATTAAATTCTGCAATGAGCTTGCCAGTCAGAACTTCCAGGGATATACCATTATAGTTGGAGTTATCCAATTGGGAAATAAAATTGTCCCAACTGGCATCCAAGGAATTAATAATGATACTTATCAAACTCCGTTCAGAGACGGGTTCCCCCCTTGAATTTAATTCCTCCCTCATCCTCTTTAAATTACAGAGGTGCTCATTGATATCCATTCCAGCCCTTAATTTGGACGAATGGAATTCTCGGAAATTCTGGCTGTGGCATTACAATTCTTAGAATTAAACATGTTAAATAAAATTTCCCAAAGCTCACATACAGTGAGTCCATGGGGATGCTAGTGTAAAGTGCTGGATCAATTGAAAGGAGAATCAGACAAAAATCTTATGGTGAAGCATGTCTACTTCCATAGACCAGGGCTTGTGAGGAGGATTTATTAGTAAATCAAGCCCATTTTCCCTCATTAGTATCACCTGGATCTCCCTGGCCCATTCATGCAAGTTTCTCCCAGAAACAGACAGCTTATTAAAACTTAAAGGCAACAAGTTAGCATTTCCCTCTGTAAAGGAGTTACTTTTGTATCCATTGTGCTGGTATCCCTGTCAGCACAATAAGGGAGGGTATGGTAACAGCAGGCCTGTTCCCCATTGGCCTAGACGTGAGCAATTGCTCCTCCCAGATGGGAGGGGAGCAAAACCTTTGCACATGTGCAGAGCTCATTCTGGCTTGGCCTTAGAAGAAGGAGCTCGTCGGTTGAGCTTCTGAGGTAGGCCTCTGGCCTGCCTTGGGAGGTTCCAACTGGGCATGTGCAGATGCCATTTGAAGAGGAACGATGCTGGAGAAGGGGCTCTTCGCTGGGGCTTCTCCAGAAAAACTCGGGCCAGGTAAGCAAGCCTGCAGGAGTGGTGCCTGGGTAGGCCAGGGGGTTGGCAGCATAGGGAGCGGTGTGCTGGGAGCCTTCCTTGCAGGTCGTGGTAGCCTGGGGCTCGTCTAGATGACCACAGGTAGAACGGGTCCCATCTCGTCTGCAAGTAGACCAGGGCCTCTCTGGGTAGCTTGGAGTAGACCAGGTGGCTGGGGGGGTGTAGGAAATTTGTTCCAAAGGCTGAATTTAGAGTTTTTAAGGCCTTTTGGATTTCTTCCTCAGTAGGTGAGCTGTTTTCTGCTTGTTGCTGGGCTGTCATTGCTGGTGGGGTCAGCCTTTGGGCTGGCTGGCTATTGTGGGCTGCTGCAGTGGTAGGCACTGCCAGGAGAGTAGCTCTTAAGCTGTAGCCATGCTAGCTAGGCAGGGTCTGTTCCTCAGCTAGGAAGGTGGCAGGCCATTTTAAAGTGAGATTTTGAATCTCCTGCCTTTGGGCAGCCATTTTGTTGGGTGGGAAAGCCGAAAGAGACTGCTTTTGGCTTTCTGCACTTGTCATGCCAGCAGCTAATGGGGTTTCAGGGCAGGACTGGGTGACCCTTACCAGTCTGCTGTCTTCATGGGCCTCAGTCCTGGCCCTGACTGCTTCCTCTGGTGCAATCTGGTGGGCTGGATTGCAGAGATTTGGAGCCATGAGTGAGTGAGAGGTTTTGACAGCTTTCAGGTTCCTTTCCACGTTGCTTGCTGTCTCAGACTCTGTTTCTGTTCTGTTTTGTGATGCCAGGAGCCTTGCTTTGGCTCTGGCCATCACCCTGGCACTTTTTCTGGTAGTTTTAGAGTTGGCATTTTGAATGACTTGAAGATAGATAGGTTTAACTAACCATCCTCTGCTACCAACTTGTTAAATAATATTAATTGAGTTTGGCCTGGATCTTTAAACCTATATCTATTTCACAGAGTCATTCAATAAATTGCAATGCCAAGTTGTGTCAGATCAAAACAGATTTATTTATAACAGAATAATCAATAAATATATTATTCTTAAATATATACAGAGTCTTTTCTTCTTTCGTTCCTCTTAAACAGTCCTTCAAGGAACTAGAAGTTACTATGAGAGATTCACAGTTCTTCCTCTCATAACCTCTTCTTAGATATAGCTAACCTCTTTAGAAAGTCCCTTTCTCTTTAGGTTATAGATCTTCTCTCAGATCCTTTGCTATATCTTCTCATACACAGACCTCAGTCTGTCAGATCCCAATATCTCCTCAGAGTCTTGGATCTTCTCAGTATCTCCAATCTCTTCAGACAAAATGAGTCTCCACAGAATCTCCTCAGAATCTCCTCATTTTCTTTCTCTTTTAAAATGACAGTTGACAGCCCCTTTTATACTTAGGGGCATGTCGTACAGTATCACAGTGGGGTGCTCAATGCCACCCTGTCATTGGTGGGTTTGATCACCTCATCAAACTCCACTAATTTGTAAACTGCATAGTAACTCCAGAAAGTTCTACTTTCTGACAATGTGGAGTTTTAAAACCATTATGTTTTCCAATTCTACTCCAGTTGTAAGGAAGGTAAGATTCATCTGAATCTAATTTCCTGCTTATGGCATCCATTTGACTCCAGTGAGAACAAAATGCTGGACCAGAAAGGCCTTTGATTAATCAAGGACAGGCTTATCACACATTCCAGTTTGATTAGCATTGTCCTAGTTTTTAACTCCAGTCTACATGCCCTGCCTACTTTACAGAACCAAAGTATAGGGTAGTACATATATTTAGACCCTAAATATAGAGGCTCCAACTTTTTATTGTATACCACCCAGAATCATCTTGTGTTATATGGGCCATAATTTTTGATAAATTGTATTGTATTGTAAACTCTCTGTATTAGTTAGTTGAGCAGCCAAGAAATTGAATGAACAAATGAATGAAATGGAGAATGTTGGTTTAAGCATAAGTCAAAACTTGGCTGTACATGCCACTTGGATGTGCAAAGGGAAAATGAGTCCATTATCTGCTTTTGTCCAAGGGAACAGAAGTTTAATTTTTGATCAAAACTCACTTCCCTGTCAGCTTTGTCTGCTAACTATGGCCCTTGCTTTGGTTTAACTGCTTGAAATGAGGTAAACCAGGGTTTCTCAACCTTGACAATTTAAAGGCAGAGGTGGTATTCAGCAGGTTCTGGAGAACCGGTAGTGGAAATTTTGAGTAGTTCAGAGAACCAGCAAATACCACCTCTGACTGGAGATTTTACAGTATCCTTTCCCTGCCACACCCACCGAGCCACGCCCACAGAACCAGTAGTAAAAACATTTGAATCCCACCACTGCTTAAATGGGTATGAATTTCAATCCCCAGAATTTACAAGCAGGTTAAGGGATTCTGGGAGTTGAAGTCCACACCTCTCCAAGTTGCCAAGGTTGAAAAACCCTGAGGTAAACTTAATCAAGCCGTGTTGAGTATTTCCCCATTGCTAAGAAATTACTTGGGAGGTGGAGAGAGAATTCATCATGGAGATTTGTCTAATCAACCCTTAATCTTGTTTCCTTTGTTGCATTCTGCCTCACTCTTGAATGGCTGCTTTTCTAGCATTGGAAGGGCAAGAAAAGGGTTTTGATAATAAATTAGGTTATAAATAGTGGCTCAAAGAAGGTGTAAACACTCAATTTCAAAGCAGGAAAGTGGGAGGATACTCTGGAAAGCAAAGTTTTGGCTCAATATTAGTCATGGTTAGGAAGAATATCACAAGATAGATTGGAAATTAGCTTGGATGTTTCTCTCCCATTAGTTTGTGCAGTGAGTCAGATAACAGTACTTATTCAACAGTATATTTCCTAGATTAAAATCCACCCATTTTTTTTAAAAAACCCATGCTATTAAAACTCACATGCAAAGCATCAGTTCTATTGGAAATTCAAGGATTAAAATTTGGGAAACCTGCATTTTAAAAACCTGCATCAGGGAATGTTCATGTCAAAAGCAAATTGATTATTGGATAATTTACCTTAACAGTTATGAACACTGTGTCTTATTATACATATAAATATGTAGTTGTCTCTGATTTGTTAAAAAGTCTGTAGGAATATATATATATATATATATATATATATATATATGTATTTCAGTGTACCCTACTGGAATATTGACCTACTGACTGAGAGAATAATGTGGATGGAATTTTTAAATATTTGCATATTTTTAACCTTGATATGGAAAAATGTCTTTGTGACAGCTCTTGGTTGAACTCTTTATTATTTGACAATTCAGAAAACTAGTCACTGGAATTCCTACTGAATCACCTGCATTTTCCTGACATTTGTGATGAGATCTCCCATCCAGTAAATGAGAAATCTATGTTCGGTAAAGTCTTATATCAACTGTTAACAGAATAACAGAATTGGAAGGGACCTTGGAAATCTTCTAGTCTAATTCCCTGATCATATATGTTGACTAGTTGTAATGTAAAAAAGGTCTAATATTAAAATAAAATAGAAATAATAAAAGAAACTAAATGATATAGAAAGAAAAGAGTGTAACTGAGCAAGTGCAATTGTCTTTATTGTCTCTCTGGAAGAGCATCCAACACTGTCTGTGCATTTCACAGCAAACAATTTTTTTTCACTGGGTAATCAGGCAGCAGAGAAAGAGGGAGGCCATGTGGCAACCTCTTCTTCCAGCTGTTACACCTAGATACTGCACAGACAGGAACATTAAAAATTTGATTAGGGCAGGCGAAGGAGAGAAGAATGGGATAAATCCATTTGTTAATTGGATGTTGCTTTCATTGAAGAAAAACAAGAAGAGAAATGGAGAAAAACAAGAGCAAAATTAACATGAATGCAATGCCACACTCCATCACATTAGCCTTACATAGTTAAGCCAACAAATATCCAGGAATATTCATTGTAATGAGTTGTGGCTTATGATGGCATTTGCCCTTGTATGTCAAGAAGTATGGTTGTCACTCTGCAAATGTGTAATTCAAGGAAGCCTGCATCTGCTGCTGGTACATTCCACTGCAGCAACCTTTCCCTCCTTGGCATCCTCCAGATGGGTTGGACCAGGGCAACAATTCAGATTGTCCTCAGCAAGGGTGACTCATGATATGAGCTGTAGCTCACATATTCTGATTGGGAAGAAGAAGATAGAGTGACCACTTGTACAGGTTAACCTTATGGAGAAGATTGTTCAAAAGATCTGCCAAAGTTGTTATCATTAAGGAGGATGGTAAATGGTAGGGGCATTGAACTATTGATGGCAGTAATTATCCATAATGTGTTATTCATCACTGATTTGCTTAAAAGCTGGCAGCAGTGATGGGAACAGTGGCTGTCTTGGTGTTGCTGTGAATGTGTGTTCTGTGTTCACATGTCAGTGCCTCACGTCTCCATGCATTGCAGGCATGTACTATGTTCTGCATCCTTGCACAGCTATTGGAAAAATATCATATCAACCATAATCTCAAGCCCAATCCATTTCTGCAGATGTCCTCCAATGTCTGCAGCAGTAGATTTGTTTTTCATGCATCTATACTTAGACACATTACAAAAATAATGAAACACAACATCAAGCAAGTCATTCAATAATTTACTATAGGCAGTCCTCTGTTAATGACCACTTGTTCAGCAACTGTTCAAACTTGCAACGGTGCTGAACAAGAGGCACTTGCAACTGGTCCTTGACTTCAAGATCTGTGGACCTCAAGTCCCAGATTTCCCCAACCAGCATACAGACTAGATAATTCTGGGAACTGAAGTCCACATATCTTAAGATGCTGAGTTTGAAATACTTGGTTAGATATTTAGGTTAACAACTCAGACACAAACAGCTATCAGTAGATGTTCCAAATAGCTAGATGTGCACATGGACAAGCCCAGATGAGCTAACACCACACAGTAAATTGGCATCTTTTGTGGATGCACAGACTGTGTAAAACACAAGTATTTAAATGGATAATTACTCCCAAAGGGTAATGTAGGCATATCCTAGGGGGTAAATGGACCGGATTGATTGTTTGTGAATCATTTGGCACTGTCATTGCTGAGATGCTTGTGTAAAACAACAGAGGCCAAATTCTTTGCTCAAATAATGATGTTACTTGAGACCAGGAAAAGAGGTAATTGGGTGAAACAATTTAAGAATCTATGGTATAGAGACTGGCAATAGAGTTTTTAGGAGTTTGTATAGCATATATATTGTATATCCAAAACAAACTTCAAAGCTGTATTGAGTTTAGGGAACTTCCCTGTAAAGATAAGTGTGTGTGTAAAGATAATCATTGAAAGACCAAGTTGTCCAGGTAGAACAGGAGTATCAACTTCACATCACCACAGCGGCATCACATGACATATCAGGAGTTTTTCGGGCATGGGCGTGGCCAGCAAGTGAAGCATCCAGCCTGTAGCCTGTGAATTTGACAACCCTGAGGTAGAAAGTCCTCTGAACTACAAAACTGACATGGATATGTTTGAGCCAGGTATTCCCTACTAAACTTCCTACCCTACATGGATATTGAAAAGAATTGGAGGAAGGAGTGCTATATAAGCAACGTTGAGTTTCTGGAAGAAATGAATAATTTATTACAAAGCAAAGAAAGTTAAGCTCATTGTGAGTCCAGATCAAGGTGTTGTTTTAGATGGCAAGCAAGGTAAGGCCAGATCTTCATACCAAAAACCTAAATAATCTTTTGAACCTTTTTAATTCCAGGCTAACAAGATTCTTTTCAGGAAACGAATTAGAAATCACAGTCTTTTGCCTGCAGTTCACATTTTAACTCAATTTCAGCAGCCAATCTGCACCCCACCTCTCTTGTCAACAGTCACAAAGCCCCCCGCCCTCTTTTTAATGCAGGCACTCTTGATTCTGGCTCAAGACCACTCAGAGAGCTATCTTTGTCATACATTGTTCTGTTTGAAGTGTAGGTTTTTACGGGATTCTGCTTTTAGACCTCCACCATTCAAAAGCCAATGCAGATCACAGTGGTATTATGGCACACAATAGCATTTGGAAGTCTTTCTAGTCTTATTTATTGCAAATCTTTCTGTTCCACAAAAACATCCATTTGCTACAAGCGAAGCAAATTGCTATGCTATTGTTACTTTGCAAGCTTTCCATTCTCTCAAAAGGTGATCTTTGGATTCTTTACAAGGTACTGTTAAATCAGCACCAATGCCTGTAAAATGGAATATACAGACAGCTCACAGACAGGAATCAAAATACAGCTTTCTAGTCCCTGTTGAAAGAAGAAAGAGTGAAAGAAAAAACCCTGGGGTGGAAGAAAAAAAATCTGGTAAAGTAGGATAGGCACTTCATAGTTTGAGTGTCCTCTTAAAAGAAAACGTTTCCTAAATGAATATTGCTAATTTTGCTGCCTGCTGGCCTTATTTTTGAGAATCTGACAGAGAAGTATACATCTAATCATCTAAAAAATATTGTATTTTTTGGTTAAAAACAGTTTTTTAAAGTAACAGGAGAGACATCCATAGATTGTACACGGGACTCAATTACTTTCTTTGTAGTTCCTGCAAATTCTCAGATGATTCACCTTTGCAGTCCTTAGAAAGACAGCACTCATAATTTATCAATCATGAGTTCTAAACAAATCATAGAAATTTGTTTTTTTTCTTAAAGAGAAAAATTATGTAAGAAAAAGAGTTGGATGGGAATTACCAGGTTTTTTTTATGTTGGCCAATAATTAACATTTTTTTTGTCCTTCTGGCCTTCAAGAAGGAGAGGAGTTTCTCTTCCGACTGTCCACTCATCAACCTAACAATTGATGGAGTGCAACAGATTGCAGTCTCCATGTTGCAATCAGCCACAAAGAATCAGCAGTTGGGAGCAGCAGGGTGGAGAAGCTATGCTATCCCTCCCCATGAATTTCCCGAGGATCATTGCTTCTCTGCTACCATTAGCAGTGAGGAAGCAATAATCAGGAGTAGGAGTGTTAACAAGCTTTTCTTTCCAGTTACTTAAAGGTGAATTAATGCCCACATGTGCATCTGTGGTCAGGGAGTGTTAAGCTCTGTCCTGCAGTGACATCACCATGCAAGCCTTTTCTTTTTCAATATGCCAGTGTTGTGATGTCACAGTGTTGTGGGGCTTGGGTAGAAAATGATTGCCAGCCCAATTACCAGCCAAGAGCAGATGGACCTGCTGTTGGTCTGCTTTTGGCTAGCAAGGAATATTAAAATGCCATTTTCTTTATTGATATACTTATTTATATACTCCATTCTGCAGTGGTGCAGTGGTTAGAATCAGAGGTGGGATTCAAAAATTTTTTGCTACCTGTTCTGTGGGCGTGACTTTGTGGCCGTGGCAGGGGAAGGATACTGTAAAATCTCCAGTCAGAGGTGGTATTTGCCGGTTCTCCGAACTACTCAAAATTTCCGCTACCGGCTCTCCAGAACTGGTCAGAAGCTGCTGAATACCACCTCTCATTAGAATGCAGTACTGTAGGCTACTTCTGTTGACTGCTGGCTGCCTGCAATTTGGCAGTTCAAATCCCACTAGGCTCAAGGTTGACCCAGCCTTCCATCCTTCTGAAGTGGATAAAATGAGGACCCAATTTGTTGGGGACAATATGCTGACTCTGTAAACCACTTAGAGAGGGCTGTAAAGCACTGTGAAGCAGTCTATAAGTCTAAGTGCTATTGCTACTGCTTGGATTTCTAAAAAAAATAGGATTGAGGTTATGTCTATTTAATTTTCCTTATGATAGTGCCCATGCGCCTAGTGCTTAATTGATGGTTCAATCAACCAATGGAACAGTTTGCCTACAGAAATTGTGGGTACTCCATCACTGGAGGCTTTCAAATGGACAAGCTTGGGCCTTGGTGGCTCAGGCTGTTAAATGCCTAGCACTTAGTTCCAGCTGCCTACAATTACTGTAGGCTCGAATCCCACCAGGCTCAAGGTTGATTCAGCCTTCCATCCTCTCGGGTAGGTAAACTGAGGACCCAAGATTGTTGGGGGCAATAAGCTGACTTTGTAAAAATGCCGCTTAGTAATAAGCAGGCATATACAATGGAATGAAGGCTATTGCTGAGCACACTGGGTTGTATCCCAAAAATTGTAAGCCGCCCTGAGTCTTCTGAGAAGGGCGGCATATAAATGTAATTAAAAAAAACAAAACCATCTATCTGAAACAATATAAGGTTTTCTGCTTTAGCAGGGGTTAGAGGTTTTAAACAACTCCAAGTCCCCTCCCAATTTTATTATTCTATGTTCTATATTTTTCAAGGCAAAAGTATAACCCTTGAAGGCAGTACGGTTGTTCATCAATGCTCCAAAATGAATGGGGAACAATGGCCCCTTTATAACTTGTGGACTTCAAGTCCCAGAATTCCTGAGCCAGCCATGCTGAGCTGGTAGCTCTCAGCTCTGATAGCAAAGGAATCCACCCAATTAGGCAAAAAGTGTGAAATGTATATTTTGCTCTTTTGGATCTAGAACTCAGTTTGACACCTGCCAGTTTGAAAACTTACTGGAAATGGTTTATAATTGAGCTATGTTTTGGAAAGCCCACTACTTCTGTGCCATTAACCAGGGATATACATAGAGGGTGTTAAAAAGGGGGAAAGAATTTAGGCGATTGTAACTCTGCCTGTTTTTTTTATGCACAGATTGTGTGATGCAGATAAAAAGCTTTGATTGTACTATCACAGATCTTGACTTTTTTTTTACCACACCTTGCTGATACCTCTGGCCTTAACTAATTTTCATTGTTAATGTGATTTTATTTTTTAGTTTTGCTATCCTTTCCTGGAATTGGTATTGTGTTAAATTGTCAGGGGCCTCTTTGGAAATTTTGCATTCCACAAGACAGCTCTCAAAATCTAACCAGGAAGAAATTGGCATGGGAGAGATCTAGGGAAGGGGAAAAAAGAGTTATATCTGTGAAGGTGTGTTCAGCCTTTTTCTGAGGAGCAGCTTTGCCCAAAGATTTCCTTAGCTGCTTGCATCCCAGTATCAAGTTTTAACAACTTCCTTGTGTCCTTTGATCCCTGAGGAAGAGGAGGAGGAGGAAGAGGAAGAAGAAGAGGAAGGAGGAAGGAGGAGGAAGAGGAAGAAAGGAAAGAAAAGAAAGAAAGAAAGAAAGAAAGAAAGAAAGAAAGAAAGAAAGAAAGAAAGAAAGAAAGAAAGAAAGAATTATCTTTAGTCATATTCAGCTGGTTCCACTTTAGCACGCATTTATGCATCTTCTGGAAAAAAAAATCTGGCTGAGTTGTTCCGTTGAGTTTTCTCCCCCATTTCGCCCTTGCGCCTTGTTTGCCTTCTTGATGCTACAGATGTGCAGATTAATGCACATTCGCCTCTTTTTCCTTCCCCCTCTTCAGATGGTTACACATGACAAAACAACTGTCCTAATTACAGCGCATGTTCCCGGTTCTGTCACCGTGACAATTACTGCGACGACGCAGGCTCGGGAGCTGCGGCAAAGCATAAAGTATGACTGCAGCGGAGCCCAGTGGTGCTGTGTTGTCCCCCAGAGGATGCGTCCACTTCCTTTTTTCTTTTTCTTTTTTTGCGACGTGTGTGTGTGTGTGTGAGAGAGAGAGTTTATTTCTTTCTCCACCGGCAAAAGAGGGTGCGCGGCTCTCCGCGGCTCTGCCCAGCCCTCTCTTTTTTTCTCTTCCCACGACACGACAGCCCCTCCCGCCCGACCCCAGAGCTGCAAATGTAGCTGCTGACAGAGTTCAAAAGTTGAAGGCAGCCGTGGTGATGACAGAGGAAATGCCACGAGAAATGGGAAGCTCATTTTTTAAAAAGGGGAGGCTATTTGTTGGCATTAGAAGCATTTTTTTTTTGCTGCCTAAAGCGGACTGGGCGCCCCCTGCCTTTCTCATTCTTTTTTCCCCTTTTGGGGGAAAAACAAAAGTCAGTGATCAGCTGCAGTGATTTTCAGCTGACCATTTGTTTTCGTGAAAGGGAACCGTTGGAGAATGAAGGTGTGTGTGTGTCAGGGGAGGGGAGGTGTTGCAGAGATAGAGATGGTTAGGTTGCCACCAGGAAAACAGAACAAGTGCTTCTGTTCCAGAGGGCAGCAGATACTAGAGTTTTAACAGACTATCCAGGATCTCCCTAGCAGTCTAGTTGATGGGCAACCAAGGAGAGGAAGACTTAATAGAGGGCACCAAGGTTGGACCAATATCATCGCCACTAGGAAAAACAGCCAGAGAACAGATTGAGCAAAGCAGCAGCATACTGGACCAAATGGATCTTTGTATATTGATAAAAAGACAAGATCTATTTCCCAGCATGAGCAAAGTCCTTTCCTTCTTCCTCCTTTCCTTCTTTCTTTCCTTCCTTCTTCCTTCCTGCCTTCTTTTCTCTCCTTCCTTCCTTCCACTTCTCCCGCCTTCTTTCTTCTCTCCTTCCTTCTTCCCTCCTTCCTTCCTTCCACTTCCCCCTCCTTCCTTCTTCTGTCTCCTTCCTTCCTTCTTCCCTCTCCTTCCTTCTCCCCCCTCCTTCCTTCTTCACTCTCCTTCCTTCCTTCCTTCCTTCCTTCCTTCCTTCCTTCCTTCCTTCCTTCCTTCCTTCCTTCCTTCCTTCCCCTACTCACACACATGCCACAGACATGCAGTTTTAAGAAATGAATACAAGGCGAGGGGGAGAGAATTTTAAGTGATCTGGTGGGCTTTATAAAAGACTACCGGAGGGGCATTCTTTTTCTATTTGTATTCAAACTGTCTATGATAACCATAGGCAATTTGTTTAAGATATGGATGCAAGTTTAGTACCGCATGTGACAGTTCAAGAGAGGGGATCAATCGTGCAATGCACATTTAATATGCCAAAAGGACAAAAAGGTGTTATCAACATACACCAGTTCCTGTTTTCTGATGGGAGACAGAAAACAGTTATTAGGAAGAGGACCTTGATGATGAAAGCTGCCCTGTGTCTCTACAAGAGTTTACCTGGTATTTCTTTGATAGTTTCTGGAAAAAAGATGAAAACACTTTTTCACCAGCATTTTTCATTCTGGTCCATGTTATTATACCTGATATATGATCTGATGGTTGATTTTATGTATTTTTTCTTTCAGCTTTTAGCTTTAAATATACTTATATAATTTTGTTACATGTTAAAATGTTTCATTATAACTTGCTTTTGTTTTATAGGGAGAATCTAAAATATATAAACATAAGTAAATACCCAAGACACTTTCACTGCTAATACGTTTAACACAGAGAAGTTTTTTTTTCTTTTTCATCACTAATAATTCTGGAAACTTTCTGAGTCAGAAATAAAGATCTTGTAGTTCCTTGCCCAAATCTTAGCCAATGTAGAGCAGCTGTCAGGTAGGAGACTGGAAGATTCATCCAATATATTAATTTGTAATTGTTTTAGGTCTGTCATAAACATTTTATTCACAAAGTTCATTGCCATAAAATGTGGTCTTTTAAAATACCCTTATTGTTAAATAGAACCACCGTATTCTAAAGTAGTATAGAAGCTAACATAAGCATCTGCAGGAAAAGCCACGAACAGATCAAAGGTGGTATTCAGCAGGTTCTGACCAGTTCTGGAGCAGTAGTGGAAATTTTGAGTAGTTTGGAGAACTGGCAAATACCACCTCTGACTGGCCCCGTCCCCATCTATTCTCTGCCTCCCGAGTCCCAGCTGATTAGCTGGGTCTTCTTTTGTTGCCCTGCACAGGAGAACGGAGCTGGAAAGCAGGTTAGTGGGGTGGGAAGGAAATGGGATTTTACAGTATCCTTCCCCTGCCATGCCCACCAAGCATGCCCACCAAGCCACGCCATGCCCACAGAACCGGTAGTAAAAAAATTTGAATCCCACCACTGGAACAGATCAATGTTAAAATGCGATATCAGAACAGAAACCATGACTTTCATATTTGCATCCAACATTGGGATACAAATATGAAAAGGTGAAATTTGATGAGTGATGTCATGATGTCTGCTGCTATTATCTCACCATCATAGTTAGTTGCTTACACAAATTGAATGAATTATAATAAACATGTTTTAGAATTCAACTCTCCTGGCCCTGAACTTCCAGTAAGCAATATGAAATCTGCATCTTTGTGATGCAAAGATAAATAAAACATATTCATATTCTAGCATGCCTCAGGAGTTTGTTACAAATTCCACAAGCAAAGACATATTGCATTATTTTTCTACCAGTTCTCATTCAATTTGATAAAAGAAGAATACACTTAAAAAAATTTGAAAGAAGAAAATTCCAGAGAAAGAATAACTTCTTGCATATTTATTGCTATCCTTGATTGCTATCCTGTGTTTCTGACCATAATTTAATTAAAAGCTACCTGAGAGATGTTGTGAAATGACCTCTCTTTCATTGAATAATCTTCTCTCCAGCAGTTTGTAACCTCCAATTTCTTATTTTGCCATTAAATTTCAAAGGAAGGCCTTATAAGGGAAATTCTCCCATGGTGCAAATGCTATTGTCCCTGCTAGTTTTTGCTTTTGAGAATTTTTTCCATCCTGAGAAAATTGGGAGAAATCATCCATCACTCACAGGAGAGAGAATTCTACAAGGTCATTTGTACCCTTTTCTAGTTACTAGCTCACAAAAGTATTTTGTTACAAAG
Source organism: Naja naja (assembly GCA_009733165.1). Taxonomy (NCBI): domain Eukaryota; kingdom Metazoa; phylum Chordata; class Lepidosauria; order Squamata; family Elapidae; genus Naja; species Naja naja. Next base: position 22,035,032 of record CM019150.1, read on the forward strand.
TATTAAGACTACACACTTTGGAGGGCTTTGAGGTGTGCAGAAAAGCTTCCAGCTGACACTTTGAGCCTCTGCTCTAGCAGAAAAGACTCAATGGTAATATAAGGAGGGTCTATTTCACTTTCCCTATCTTGGCTCATGAATGTGTGGCCAGCTGGAGGCTGCTTACACCAGGAGTGTCCAACCTTGGCAACTTTGAGAGTTATGGACTTCAACTCTTAGATTTCCCTAGCCAGCCATGGTTAGTTGGGGAATTCTGGGAGTTGAAGTTCACAAGCCTTAAAGTCTTCATGGTTGGACACCCCTGGCTTAGACTTTTAGTGTTGAAATTCCTCAGCCAGCATCTGAAGCAGTGGTGGGATTCACCACTACTGGTTCTGTGGGCGTGGCAGGGGAAGGATACTGTAAAACTCCAGTCACAGGTGGTATTTGCCGGTTCTCCAAACTACTCAAAATTTCCACTACCGGTTCTCCAGAACCTGCTGAACAGCACCTCTGATCTGAAGGATTTTTACATAGACCCTACAAAGGAAAAATAGTGTGAAAAAAATGCTTAATGTTTTGAATCATCCTATTCATCCATTAACTCACTTTCTTCTCTAATTGGCAGTGAATATAGGGAAAGGTCATTCTCAGTTTATCTTAGTTCTAAGCTTTATGAAAAGAAATTACTGCACAAAGGATGAATCTACTTTTTTGCTCTTTTTCTAAATGTTAGGTCAATCGCCAGTACCCAGTTTGAGCAGACAGTTAAAGGGACTCCAATTACACAATGATTGAACTCAAACATTGCACTAAATGATGGTTCCTGGAATAAACCACAACTGATGAGGTTCAGGAAACATACTAAGTTTCCTGAACTCGCAGCCCATGAGCCGAAAGCATCACATGCTGGCCACACCCATGCCTAGCTTAGCAAGGAAAAAGTCACAACACGTCACATGATGATGCTGTGATGACGTGAGTTTGACACCCCTGTACTAAGTCAAACCCAAACAAACTACAAATTAAATATGGTATTCATTACCATATGAATTATTACACTGCTTGAACCAGCCTTGTATCAATCATTCCACTTAACTATTAACATACTAATAAAACATTAGAATAAATTGCTTTTTCAATGTCCAACTCATATTCAATGCAATATCCTATACTTTGCACCATGTTACCACTTAAAGCTTTACATTAGATGTATATCTAATGTAATATGTGAACAAAGAGTTCAGAGAAGTATAAGTAAACTATTTATTAGAGATGAGCATATTTACATGTAAATAAACGTGGGTCTGCAAGTTTGTTTAAATCATCTTCATCATATAATTTCATTTGCAGTTAAGATATGCAATTAATTGAAAAGATCTATGAGGTTAATAAAATTATGACCAATAAGAAAATTACATCTTATTTTACAGGGCTGACCTACATGATAAAATGCTTGCATTTATTTTGTTATTTTGTTTTTATACAGGAATTCTAATTAGAAGGAAGCATACTAAATATTTTTATTTGGGAAGAAGATGAAGAGTCAAGGTTTCCATCTATTTAAAGCTCTCTAGCCTTTCTTGACTTGGGAGACTGATTGGGGAGCTTGCTGGATGTAATCTACAGATAGAGTGGGGTAAGGAATGAAGAGGCTGCCCATTGCAGAGTCCTTGTAGGGCAGGAAGCAAGGCAGGCCTGACCTTCCCCCACCATACCCTGGAGCTTGCATCAGGCTGTTCCAAAGGAGAATGCAGTCAGTCTGGTAAGATTCTTGTAAATAGGGAGGTGGCAATAGAGAGGTAACTCTGATTATCTCATGGTATTTTGTTCTGGCTCCTTGCATCTGACATTCATCTCTCCAGATTGACTGCCTTCTCTTGGGAACAGCCAGAAAAGGGCTTCAGGGATTTCCTTTGGCCTTAAAAAAGCAAGAACAGGTGCTGAAAGCACCTGGTTTATCTACCCTGCCATAATTTCACTCCTCATCTTTCCTAAAGAATGAGTGTGGGCTTTATGTAAGAATATGAATTCAGTCTTGTGCTGGAAGGAGCTGAGTTATAGTGAAAGTTTGGTTGGAAGTTGTGCGCAATATTTGTTGTTGTTAGCCGGCAGCAGGTGCAGATGGCTGAGGAGAGCGAGGACTCAGATGAGGGACCAGGACCATTAGGGAGTGGACTGCTGCTTTCAGAAATTGTGAGGGCTGGCAGCAGCAATGAGGAGGTTCCCGAGGAGCCTGTGCCAAGTGCGTGCGCACGCAGGGGTGCTTGTAGGAAAGAGAAGCTGCAGCAGCATGGGTGACTCAGGAGTAAGGCTGCAAGGTAATGGCTCCTCCTTCAAGAAGATAAAAGCCAGCTGTGAATCAGACGTTCTTTGTATGAAGCAAAAACGTTTTGAAACTCCAGCCTCGTGAACATTGCAGTATCTTAAGTTGGTATTTGAAGACTCTTGTGTTGTGAAATATTTCTTATCTGTGATTCTTGGCAGTCTCGCAGAGTTTTGGCGAGGCTTGTGCTTATCAAAGTTAATTAGTTTGCAGCAGCCTTTTAACCGGGGATTTGTAAGAATCATGAAAAGGTTTCTGTTCTCTTTGGTTTGTGTTTGTTTTATTGGAAAAGGGTTTGGGTCAGTACAATATTGTGCAGCATTTTAACTATGCTCTGCCTTCTTTAAGTAGTGGTATGTATGTGTAGGGTATTTCTGGCCAGGAGAGATGAGTAGAGGAAAAATTGAAGGTGGGAGAAGGACTCAGTTCAAATAATCACTAATTGTAGTAAATCAAGGTATAGGAGTCAACTTATAAGAAGCAGAGAATCTAGATCAGGGCTGTCAAACTCATGGCCCATGGGCTGGATGCGTCATGTGCTGGCCACGCCCACACCCAGTTTAGTGAAGGGGAAAAAAGGCCCGATACGTCATGTGATGCCACCATGACGATGCGAGTTTGACACCCCTGATCTAGATGGTTGTGACCATTACCACATCTGCTCCCTCCTCTGTTTATAAGATAATTTGTGACATGATTTCTGATCTTCCCCTCTCTCTTCAGGATGGTGTTGCTAAGTGCCAGGTCACAAGATTCTGGTTGTCATTCATGAAATGATCATAGATGAGGGGACTAACCTGGCATGAATTACTGAGACCTAGGTGGATGAATTGAATGGCATGGAAGTGTCTCAGCTGAGGTCACAGGCTGACTTCAACCCAGGCTGGGGACAGAAGTCCTCTACCTCAGGGGTCTCCAACTTTGGCAAACTTTAGGATTTGTGGACTTCAACTCCCAGAATTCCTCAGCCAGCAAAGCTTTTGGAATTCTGGGAGTTGAAGCCCACAAGTCTTAAAGTTGCCAAGGTTGGAGACCCCTGTTCTACCTGATACTGAGTCAAAATAGCCTGAAGATAATACTCATGATACTAAATCCCAACTGATACATGATCTCACCCAGCAGTGTCACGTAGATATTAAACAGCAGAAGGAAGCGTGCTGGGCCCAGAAATATTTCTCTCTTTTAAAAAAATGTTTTATTTAATTTTGTGTTCTATAACTACTGCATATTTTATTACTGATTTTATTGTAAACCACTTTGAGATGCCTCAACATATGAAGGGATATATATATACATATACATGAAGTATATACATATATGATTTATGTAAATATACATGCCTATATCCGTCCCAAAGGTGCTTTTTCAAGAGGCAACTGGACTTTCCTGTTTTTCTTTGAAGACATTTCGCTTCTCATCCTAGATTAGAACTGAAATGTCTTCAAAGAAAAACAAGAAAGTCCAGTTGCTTCTTGGAAAAGCGCCTTTGGGATAACCATGACCTGGATGACAGAATTTCCATATACACGCACATACATTAATATACACGAAACATATTAACACATCACTCTACCATCAATCAGATCTACTACATATGGGATGCTAAGTTCTAAATCAGAGTGATATATTATCACTTACAATTTTGGGAAGGAGAGGAACATATACTCTTCATGGAACGATAGGATTTAATTGCTTAACTTTTTACAGAAAAAAAAAATCTGCAATAAGAAGAATTCTTTTAGAAAGTCCTATTAAAACTGATTAAGATTCAAATGGAAGAAAATAAGCTGGGCACAATTAAAAGAGTAAGATTTTTTAAATGTTTGTCTAAGTGAAAAAAGCCTCCTCTAATTAGGCAATTAAGACTCAACAAGGTAGATGTTATTATCCTGTAAAGGTCATTTCAAAGGAAGAAAAGATGCTCAACAATGTTGTAAGGGCTTACAAATTATCCTGCAGGAGATGATGGCTGCTTGTTAGGAATGATCTGTGAGTGTTATGGTTAAAAGAAGAAACTTCCTAACAGTGAGGACAATTAACCAGTGGAACAGCTTGTCTTCAGAAGTTGTGGGTGTTTCATCACTGGAGGTTTTTAAGAAGAGACTGGACAGTCACTTGTCTGAAATGATATAGGATCTCCTGCTTGAGCAGGGGGTTGGGCTAGAAGACCTTCAAAGTCCCTTCCAGCTCTATTCTGGTTGGTTGATAGAAGTCTTAACATGGCAGGAAAGCCCAGTTTGTAGCTACCTGAAGAGCAAAATTATCACAATGAGGTCAACAAGGAATTATCTTGATTAGATATTAACAAAATGGAAGTGTCTAAGAATGGCAAGGTAGAAAGAAAAAAAGTATCTTTTCTCTCATTTGAGCACTATAGTGGTTTCTCTCCCTCGGCTATCAATCTTTTTTTTTTTTAATTACATTTATATGCCGCCCTTCTCCGAAGACTCTACGATTTCTGGGATACAACCCAGTGTGCTCAGCAATAGCCTTCATTCCATTGTATATGCCTGCTTATTACTAAGCGGCATTTTTACAAGGTCAGCTAATTGCCCCCAACAATCTTGGGTCCTCAATTTACCTACCCTGAGAGGATGGAAGGCTGAGTCAACCTTGAGATGGTGGGGTGGGATGGGAGAACAATGGCCCTTTTATGACTTGTGGACTTCCCAGAATTCCTGAGCCAGCCATGCTGGCTCAGGAATTCTGAGAGTTGAAGTCCACAAGTCACAAAGGAGCAATTATTCCCTACCTCTGTTTTAGATGGTAAAGCTGGACTTCCACATCTTCCTCCTCCTTTGGAGAAAGAACACCATTAACAAGTTGAAAATGAAGAATTATGTGGTACTGGAGAAGTCATGGCCAGTTGGGTCATTGTTTCAGAGATATATACTGTATTTCCTTACCAGATTCCTCAATGCCTTCATCAATGAAAGAGCTTCTAATGTCCTGCTTTCAGGGAGATATTCAGAGTTGCATCTGGTTTGAAAATAGCCAGGGTTGAAGTGTATAGCACAGTCAGACACCAGCAGTTAACCACAGAGAATGTTTTATGACATTTTATATTATGTCATAAAATGCTTTATGATAACTTTGTCATAAAATGTTTTACAAAATTTGTCAAATTTCAGTTCTAGGAGAGTCATGAGTCCTGGATGCATTTTGTAAGATACCCATTTGAGGTTCAAAACTTGTCCTACAACGTGCTGCTTCACCCAGGTTACAGAAAGGTTACAGAAATAAGAGTATTAGTAGTATGTAGGTTATGCTCATCTGGACTAGATATAACTCACTTTCTAGAGAGTGGAAGTTGTTGGCATTAAGATGTAGGCATATTTACAGGATTAGGTCAATATGTAGGCATATTTACAGGATTAGGTCAACTTTTGGCATGGTAACTTGTAACAGAATAACAGACTTGGGAGGGACCTTAAAAGTCTTCTAGTCCAACTGTCTGCCTAGGCAGAAAACCCTATACCACTTCAGACAAATAGTTATCCAATATATTTTTAAAAACTTCCAGTGTTGGAGCATTCACAACCTCTGAAGGCAAGTTGTTCCACTGATTAATTGTTCTAACTGCTAATAAATTTCTCCTTAGTTCCAGGTTGCTTCTCTCCTTGATTAGTTTCCACCCATTGCTTCTTGTCCTGCCCTCAGGTGCTTTTGAGAATAGCTTGACTCCCTCTTCTTTGTGGCAGCCCCTGAGATATTGGAACACTGCTATCATGTCTCCCCAAGTCCTTCTTTTCATTAGACTAGACATACCAAGTTCCTGCAACTGTTCTTCATATGTTTTAGCCTCCAGTCTCCTAATCATCTTTGTTGCTCTTCTCTTTAGAGTCTCAACATCTTTTTTACATCATGGCGACCAAAACTGGATGCAGTATTATTCCAAGTATGGCCTTACCAAGGCATTATAAAGCAGTATTAACACTTCACTTGATCTTGATTCTGTCCCTCTGTTTGTGCAGCCTAGGACTGTGTTGGCTTTTTTGGCAGCTGATGCACCCTGCTGTACCTAAATGTAGGGAGCATTATCAGTCCAATGCTTATTGTTTCAATAGGTTAAAATGCATCAGTATAAATTGTATAGGAAGAATGGTGCTACATGGTAGAACTGTGGAATATACTGAAGTCAGGCATGAATTGTAATGTCTATACTGCCTAAAATCTGGAATTCTAGTTTTAAGTTTATGCTTTTATTTGCAACAACTCAAACTGCAGAAATGATATGCATTGTAGAATAAGTGGCTGCAAACAATATTGTGCTGAACACACATGTGTACAGATTTAAACAAGCTTGATGTGGTAATTAATGTCTGCTGAGCAACTTTAGGAAGGGAGAAGAGCAGGGTAGAAACCATTTCCATCTTTGTTTTAAGCTCTTTTGACAGTTAACTTTTTTATATTGTGCTGCTTGTGGTTTCAGTAATGAGTTTGGGCCCTGCATAGCAGGAAGTGGAATTAACTTTGTTTACATAAAATGACACTATCAACTTGAAAAATCGCATTTCCATTTACAAGCACTGAATCCCTAAGGTTATCCTGACTAAAAATGACAACACAGAAATACTAAAAAGCACAGTGGTTTCATTCTCCCTTGGTCTTGGTCTCATTCAATCCTGTTTACCTATAAAAATCAATGCCATTCCTTCTATAGAAAGTTGAAGCTGTACAGTGAATTGGGTACAGGTGTCATATCTACTGTGGACTTACCAAGAAAATATTAGGAACTGCTAGATTTCTCTTAGATGGATGGCTATCATATCTCAATTTGAATACTTCCAGTGAAGGAAATCCTCTAATTCAGGGCTGTCAAACTCCCAGCACATGGGCCGGATGCATCATGTGCTGTCCAAGCCCACACCCAGTTTAGCAAAGGGAAAAAAAGTCCTGATACATCATGTGATGTCACCATGACAACACAAGTTTGACACCCCTGCTCTATTTGTATGATCAGTTTTATTACAATAAGTCCCCTTAGTATAAATAAATAAATAAAATTTATAAATAAGTCCCCTTAGTATGCCTGTAAAATGTTCCATTGGTTTGAAGTAGTAAATGTACTGACAACTATTGGATGGATGGATGGATGGATGGGTGGGTGGATGGATGGAAGAAAGAAGGAAGGAAGGAAGGAAGCAGTGGTGGTATTCTACCAGTTCGGCCCGGTTCTGCTGAGCTGGTAGTGCCGATGAACAGTGGAGATCGAACAGGTTCTCTCTGACGCTCTGCTATTGGGCCCACCCGCCCATGCTCTCATACTAACCTTTATTCCCTGCTTTTGAAGTGCAGCTGCTTTGTGGCACAGCAGATTGCTGTATGGCAGCTGCTGAAGTGACAGGATTGGAGGAGGTGAGTCAGCAAGCCTCTGCGCCTGTGCAAAGTGCACATTTGGCGCATGTGTGTGCACAAAGTGCGCCCATCAAGCCACGCCCACTGAACTAGTGGTAAAAATATTTGAAATGCTCCGAAGGAAGGAAGGAAGAAAGGAAGGAAGGAAGGGCAATGGCAAACAATATTTGAATTATTAAAAAAAGCAACAGTACCTCAGTCAAAGTATTACAAAAACATGCCATGGGCAACAACCCATCTCCAATTCTCCTGAAGAAAAAAAACCTAACGGCATTTTTGTTTGCTCAAATTCTGATTCTGGTTCTGATATATCTAATTTAAAACCTACAAAAAATAAAATTAGCTTTCAAACTGGTCCCATGTGTGCGCAGCTCAACAACCCAGAAGGATAACTGATTTTTTGGTGACACATTTACTGCAGGATTTACTTCCTAAACAAGTCTTTTAAATGCATTAATTGCAATTGTTTTCAAGAATGGCAAAACCCATTTCTGTGTTGGAAGGCAAAATGTTGATGGTTTAACATTTAAATACTGACACAAAATAATAACCATCTCAACAATCTAACAATCTGCAATTTCTTTTAGATTTCAGACTTTCCAGTTTAATAGTTTTCATCTATTAAATATTATTTCAGGCAAAACACTGGTTAAAAAAAACCTGAATAAATCGTGAAAACCAGGGATAATACAGGCCAAATGAGGGAGAGAGGAACACCTTAAAAATTAATTTAGATCGGGAATTTTGGGAAGATGTTTGTACAGGTTTCTTTTTGTTAAACATTCTTTTCAAGTTCACATTAAAACAATGTGAAACATACTTAAAGCAGAGGCACTGCATAAAATGAAAGCAATACCTGCAGTTGTTTTAGGACATATATAGTTTTATCTAAATTCTTTTTATTACCCTACATCTTTATATGTGAGAAGATATGAATGGAAGGTTTTTGTTTAAAATGGTTGCCATTTCTATGTTGGATCACACCTATGCAGGATAGAGGAACCTGTCCTTGTAAGAGATCCACGTGGCATAGAGTTTAAATGAAGAAGGGGAAAAAATCAATTTAAATATTCCAATCAGGGCAATCAGACACTGATCATCACTATGGTAACCAATGGCCTCTATCTGCTCAAATTGTAGTGGTCCTCCCCACTCCTTCCATCTATCTTTTCATGAAAAGCCTTTTTTTAAAAAAAAATGATATGAAAGTATTTTAATCTCCGGGTGCTTAGTGGAAAGTGAGCTCATTTCTGTACTAGTCAATTATTCCCAATTTGATGCCTTCTCTAACTCTTCCAAGATGTTGATGGTGCTGATTTGAGTAGCAACTTAATGTAAGGCAGCAGCTGAGATTTCTGCTATGTTGGAAGAAGGGTGAGAGAGAAAAGTACTTGATTTTTTTTTCAAGAGCTGGTCAAGAAAGATTATTGTCTTCCATTATTTCAGTTAATCCCATCAACTCAAAGGGGACCTTTGAGTAGATCGGTGAAAGTCATAAACCATATTTCATTTATCTTAAGGATGAAGAGATCCTTAAGAAGTATATGCCCATGTCTACAGCCAAGATTTCCTAACAGTGACTTGAATGAATATGGCCGTAAATACTAGGGTGTTTTATTTTACTTGCCAGTTCAGACATTTTATGTGTGGTATTCATTTTACTTGCCAGGTCAGGCATATATTGTTTTCTTCATGAAACAGAATCTTCTGGGAAGTTCACACCACTCTGTGTGGAGCAATTTATCAATATTTGAACTGGGCCTAAAGCTACTTATCAGTTTCACTCATCCCTGTATATACTTGAAATAGGGCTTCAGATCTTTTCTCACTACTGTTATCCATAAATTCTGATTTTTTTTGTTGCTTCTTGTAGTGCAAATGAAAAATTGTCAAATGCTGAAGGTACCTTAGTAACAGAGCTGTATATACTTAGAAAGCTCCAAATTCTAATTCCAGGGTTTAAAGAAGTTTTGAGAAAGATCAAATCAATCAAGGAGAGAACCAACCCAGAACTATGGAGAAATTTCCTGATAGTTAGAATAATTAATCAGTGGAATTATGGGCCTCCAGAAGTTGTGAGTTCTCCAACACGGAGGTTTTAAAGAAGAAATTGGACAACAGTTTGTCTGGAATGGTATTGAGTCTCCTGCCTGAACAGGGGGTTGAACCAGAAGACCTCCTTGGACCTTTCTCTTCCAACTCTGTTATTTTGTTATTCTGTTTTATTTTAAAGATCCTTGACGCTGTTATCTATGGTAGCAATATTGCTAGTTTTAGAAGAATGTCTGGTGCAACTAAAGGCAGCATACCAGTTATGTAAAAACATAAAGTCACTAAAAGATGCCTGTGTTAAAGTGACACAAGGATGCACTGTTGTCTATTGCCCTTGAGCCAACAGAAAAGTGTGTCCTAATTGCTGAGCCATACCCTGCCATGCTAACAAGCCATCGATGGTTGCTGTGTTTACTGTTTTAATTAAGGGCAAATTAAGAAAGGCAACTGATGGAATCACCCAGCTTCATTTCTCCTCCCACCAAGCATTGCTTGCCAGATAGAAAACAATTTCCAGTCATTTCCCCTAATGTGGGGTGAAATGGGGTTGTAAGAAGTGTAGGAAGGTGCTATAATCACCAAGTTTTCCAATAGGTTGCAGAACTCTGTGCCAATGACCCACATCTGTCTGTCTTGCCCTGAGAGTCAGGTTCAGCTGCAAGGCAGGCTGCTTCGGGCACTTCCCTTCCCCTCGCTATTCTTCCTGGGATCTCTGCACTCCATCGAAATGTGTAAGACTCTGAACTACTCAGCAAAACCTCTGTAGGTAGAAGCAGCAGAAACATACGGTGACAGAACAAATGACACAGAGGTGACAGAACCTGTTTTTCCAGTTAAATTGTCCTGTGCAGAAAAGATGCTAGTCCTGTCTTTAAAAGCACAGGTTGAGCCCCCTTTCAAAGGAGTCTTGAGAAGCAAAGACTCCTTTGAGAAGTACTTCAGAAAATGTCATTCATGTCTTACACAAGCAGATCCTTTTGTGAAAGTATGATGTCCAGTCTCTCGTGCAGCCCTAGCCAATATGGGTATAGATTGCAATGTCTACTGCCAGAAGGAAAGAGTCCTACCTGCAGCAGGTAAAAATGCCCAAGAGGAGCTGGACAAATCTATCTACGCATTGCAATCAATGACCATGTCATCCATGAAGTGTGCCAAAATTAATTTAAGAAAAGAAGGAAAGCACTTCTTTAAAATGGAACAGTTAAAGACAACTTGAAACTGGGTTAGCAATGGGCCAAGGACAAGATGAAGACATAGTATGAGGATCTGGCATTAAAAGCAATTGCTAGACATATTCACATTGAGGTTAAGCAGATATGAGGAAAAGTCAATGAGCAGGCTGGTAAAAGGTATATTCCTAAATCAGTAGTCCCTCTAGGTCTATTGTCTAATCAGGCAGTGACCTTCTAAAAGTCCACATTATTCTCACAAGCTTCTATATCTTCCTTAAAACTGTCAATACGTTTGACTGAGTCTAGAATCTTCATGAAAAACAATTGTTTTCTCCATGAATTGCACCTTTTACCTGAAAAATACTTTCATTTTGGCCCTTGTCTCTGAAAAACTGTAGTCTCCTTGTCTTTCCTTCACATTTTTGGGAGAAATTATTAAACTTTAGTGAATTAATTGATAGAAGTACCATTGATAACAATTCTGCAGATTTTATCCTCTTGTAAACTTAGATGTTTCATCTCACAGAAAGTGTTGTCTGAGATGACATGGCTGAGGAGAGGACGTACAAAGATAACACATGGATATACACATAAGTTAATGAATATGAATTAAGGTGTCATACGGTACAGACCATCTCATTTCTCATACAGGATACGATAGTTTTGATAATAGATTTCAAAATATGTTTCCCTCAGCAATTCTTTAAGCTGCAAAACCTTTTAGGTTGATAAAGGATTGCAGGACAAGTGGTAGAAGAAACACTGGTATAATGTGCTGCAAAGGAATTAGAGCAAGGATGAACTATTGTCGCCCTCACATGCCCTCTGGAATGATATCTGCCCTAATTCTGGATGGCTGCCATCCTGAAGATTTTCAGGAAGCCAATAAAATCCTGGCTTCTCCCAGACTTTGGGCCAGTGTAATGGTTGAGAGTCCTCTTAGCTGGGTATTTATTTACATTTTTTTAATATCTGTGGGCCATTACAATTTCTTTCCCCATTTTTTTTCCTCCTCCTCCTCCTCCTCCTCCTCCTCCTCCTCCTCCTTGATCAGTATAACCCAGTTGGAAGGGATCTTGCTCAGGCAGGAAACCCAATACTAGAGGTCTCCAAACTTGCTGGGGACAAGTTTGAGGACCTCTGCTCTATACCATTTCAGACAAATGGTTGTCCAATCTCTTCTTAAACACATCTAGTGTTGGAGCACCCACAATTTCTGGAGGATAGTCATAAATTATAAGGCACTCAGAGTTCAGCACCTCGTACATTCTATAAACCAAAACATTTTAAATTTGAGTAATTGACCCAGCATAGCAAATCATGGAGACCAATATCTTGAGCTACAGGCTCTCTATATCTAGATCAGAACCTTGCTGATATGATTAAAAGCAGCAATGGGAAGATCTTATGAATAAGATCATAGATAAACCCTGGATTCAATAAAATGTACACCTGGGAGCAATGTCAGAGATAGGACAGTACATGTACTTCTGGCTTCTTGCCATAATATTATATCACTTGAATAATAATTCAGATGCCCTGCCTTATTGGAAGCTGTCTCTTTATTTGTTACATTGGATTTAGAATATGAGTGTGTTTTGGCCTCAATGATACTATGTGTTTTTTTTTATTCTTGTTTCCTCTCTCTATGTCTATGGAGAGTCTCAGTTATCCAGGTCTTGGTTGTCCCAAAAGTGCTTTTTTAAAGGCACTTGGATTTTCTTTGTTTTTCCTTGAAGACATTCCACTTCTCACCCAAGAAGTTTCTTCAGTTCTGAAGAAGAAAGTCCAGTTAGTTGCCTTTTGAAAAGCACCTTAGATTTCTCTCTGTGTGTTTTAACTCATCTTAGCCACCCAGAGTGGGAGTTGCAAGTTCAGCAGCCTTATAAATTGCTAAATGAATGAAAAGAGAGAAGGAGATGGTGATATATTTCCTCTCTGTTCTGGTATCCTTGAATGGTGAGTCTCATTTTTAAAATTTTATTTATGCTCAGAAGATTATTAATGAACCTGGGTTCCACTCTGGTGGAAACCAGATGTTTGCTTTATCTGAAAAGAACATCTGTATATTTGCAGGCATTCAGATTTATGATTTATAGCAAGTTTTATGAAAATGTGCCTGTCTGCCAGCATATTTGGATGAGAAATTGGAATGTGCTTATGCAACATGCAGCATTTTCATCAAATTTTAATCTATTGATTTATTTTTCTCCCCACTCCTAGTTTGTGTATCTGTCCCAGCTCCTAGAAAGGAAAAGATACAACAACAGGGATCTAAGATGATAATCTGGTACAAATTAAATTGAACAGGAACTGTCTTTCTGTTCTCATTTTGGGTGATGAACACTTCCCAGAAACCTGAACATTTGAAATTATAGTGCTTTTCAACTTCCAGTTGATTTACAAAAGGGATTATTTCAATAGAGTCATTTGCTTCCTTTCGTCTGTATTGCCAACCAAGCTGCATTTGTTTTTATGTTACTAGTAGCTCAATGATGGAGCTAAATCAAAAGGATGTTCCTCTATTTCCATCAATTTTGGTGTGGGAATATGCTTTGTTATTTAATAATAATAATGAGAATAATAGCAATAGCAGACTTACATACCACTTCATAGTGCTTTACAGCCCTCTCTAAGCAGTTTACAGGAACATCATATTGCCCCCAACAATCTAGGGCCACATTTTACTGACCTCGGAAGGGTGGAAGGCTGAGTCAACTTTGAGCCAGTGAGAATCGAACTGCTGGCAATGAGTAGAGTTAACCTGTAATACTGCATTCTAACCACTGTGCCACCACAGCTCTTATATAATAACCAGACAACCCCAACCTTACTTAAAAAAAACTAAATTAAGAAAAAACTAAGAAGGAGCAAACATGAGAAGACAATTCTCCATATAAATAGCATAAAGAGAAAACTCTTGCTTCTATCTTTCTTTTCCCTTTTACTTCCACAATTTTCTTTTTCTTTTGGACATCTGGACATATTACAAGAAGAATCATCCTTAGAAGAAGCTGGAAAGTGAGGCTAAGCTAAACTCTTGTCAAGTTACCTTTGTTATTGTTGAGAAGCCATTAGTGCTCTAGTAGAGGGTAAAAGCAGTTGGAGGAGGGCTCGATCCTGTACACAGTTTCATCTAGTGCTAGTGAGGCTGCTCCTGTAAGGAGCAAGCTCTGAGAAGAAGCAGTGACTGCCATGAAGAAGCTATGTAGAAGGCACAGATGGTCTGAGCAGAAAAATGTTGGTGTGGTCAGGCAGATGAGGGGGGAGTTTCTCTGGAAGGGTCTAGGACAACTTGGTGTGACCAAGTCAGCATGGCCAAGTTGGCATGGTCAACTGAATGTGGGACAACTCACCATGGCCAAGAGTTACATTAATATCAAAGAAATGGTAGAATAGACTCTTTAAAGAAAGGATACAAAAGGAGGGACAAAAGGAAATATGAATGACAAAAATTAATATATTTTAAATGTTTAAATTGAGTTCTTGAATTGTCCCTCAGCGAGTTGTCCTCTGATGTGTTGGACATGACATCACAAGTTGGCTGTGGTGAGTTGTCCCATTCTGCTCTGGAAGAAGTACAAGTGGGGGGGCCTTCTAATGCATTAAGAGCTGGTATTGCACATAAGAGCTGGTTCATGTGTTGTGAAACACTTAGCCTTCCCATTCCTTTCTTGCAATGGAATGCTCTGTCTTGCACTACAATTGTTATTCTAATCTGCCAGCATGTCTTTGTACAGCTCTGTTTCAGATACTTCTCTGCCCTTCAGATTGGTTAAAAGAAGTGCACTTACACGCAGAAGATGAAATACAGCAAGAAATTGGGAAAACAGAAACATTCCTCTCTGCCTGTGCTTATTTTTTTTAATATAATAAGGAAATTTTGTACAGAAGAATATTCAAAATAGCTTTTCACCTGCTACTAAAATTCTCATCCGTTTTACTGTCTAGGACTTAGACCTCTGCATTTCTCTCATTTTTTTCCTCTTCTGATTCTACTCTAGACCAGTGGTGGGATTCAATTTCTTTTACTACCAGTTCTGTGTGTGTGGCTTGGTGGGCGTGGCAGGGGAAGGATACTGTAAAATCTCCAGGCAGAGCTGGTATTTGCTGGTTCTCTGAACTACTCAAAATTTCCGCTACCGATTCTCCAGAACTGGTCAGAACCTGCTGAATACCACTTCTGTTCTAGACTAGTGTTTCTCAACTAGCTGAAGAATTCCAGGAGTTGAACTGGACACATCTTAAAGTTGACAAGGGTGAGAAACTGTAGGAGATGACCAGGCTGAGCTTGAGGGAGGAGTCAAATGCGTTATCAATCATGAATCCCTTCACACTCACAAGAGATCCAAGTCCACTTTGAATTCCTTCCTATCTTCTGCTAATTTCCCTTGGCCATTAGTTGTTCAGATTCTTGAAGAGAGCTCAAGCTCACAACAAATCTTTATGCCCATTTAAACTGTTTGGATCTCCTGATTTTACTGGTGCTTAACAGAAACACTGCTATAGACTGTCTTTTCCAATTCCACTTCTCCCGTCTTCCTTGGCCTGAAGATGTAGGCACAGCTTCTGACATGAATAATTCTTGTATTATACATTCTTTTATTCCATAAAATAATTTATGGAATCACACACTGACCAAACATTTCTATGAAAAGAGGTATGATTATTTTTAAGTTACTTGGGCAATTATTTCCCTATTTCTTGAGCAGAAATCAAGAGTTGTATGTGGCTGCAAGTGTGTGGTCTCGTGGCTGAATTACAAGGATGATAATCTATGGAATAGGACCACCTCCACACAAGCCAGCATTTTGAATCTGTTGGCGGCTTAAATCAGCACAGGCTCAAATGTGCGGAGCAAAGAAAAAAAAAGCATACGGTACCATTACAAGGGCCGCTAACTGTCATTTTTTTTAAAAAAAATCAAGCTTAATACATATGGTGAAAACATATTGACAAATTACTTGTCATTTCCAAATTCTGAATGTGCTCCAAAGCTGCATGAAAGGCAGATTGAAATATGGTTGCAAGAGTCAGTCTTCAGAGAGGCAGGAGTGAGAGGAACAACAGCAGAAGCTGCTCATGCCAGATCCCGCAGCTTCCCTTCCCCCCCCTTCCCCGTTCTCTGCTGCTAATCAGTATAACAGCACTTAATGATCACATCATGGGCAAGGAAATATCTGAGGTTTAAAAGAATGCTAAGCAGTGGCTTTGCTGAAGGGTAAAGGATCTGAGGAAGGCTGAACAAATGCTTGCCATCCTTTGATAACTAACAGGCACTTTCATGTTTACAAAACGATATCCCATTCCATTCTACTCAAGTCATTCTGTACTTATGGCATGAAAGTCCCATTTGATCCATTTCCTTGGATCCTGATAAGGATTGCAGGATTTTGAGACATTAGTTCATCTTCCAATTGCTCTTAAAAAAAACATGGTATAAAGTTGAAAGGGGCTGCTGAATCCAACTGTAGGTTCAGTGCAGGAGATCAGATGAAAACTTTGCCAGCAAATGGCTATTGGGCCAACATCGTCAGGAACCCTTCATTTCTCTGTGTGATGGGTTCCCCAGCCATATCATTCCATAATGACACATTGCCATGCCATATGTTGGTGGTAGAGTAGGGTGAAACCTATTATAATATGATATAAAACATCTGACTTTCAATATCTTAAAAGAATTCTTCTCTTGTAAAAGGAGAATATATCTCCTTCTAGTAAAGGAGAATATTTGTAGCTCAAATTTGAAACGTGGTGCTCTTGATGCCCTCTGAAGCTTTCATTACCCATTGACTAGGTAACATCGTCAATGCTAGTTTGAGTAATGAAATGTCTGCAAGAAAACAACCAAGTTCAGAGGGCACCAAAGACACTTCTGTTAGTCTATCTTTTGTCAAAGTGCTTGAGAATATCTCTTGACTTTGTGTTGGTAGTGTTTTTAAGTTGTTGGGGAGGGCGAAGAGTCCTACCATTGTTGTGTTCGGGTACACATCTTTCTGTCATTCTATAGCCTCTCTGGCTGCTAACACTCTTGAGTTTTAAAAAAAGTATGAAAATTTGTCATAGGATCTTCCTTTGGAATTTAATGAAAAAATGGGACATCAGGGAAAGCTCTAGTCTCCTGGGAAATGATTGTACAAAGATAACACATACGCACACATTCCTTGGCCACTTCATAGATAAATAAGTGTTAGCATACACTTATCCAATATTCTTTTCCCATTTGAAAGACATTTCAAATGCAAATTGGGTTTTTTGGCACATTGGATTATGAATATTGAAATGATTAACATAAGTGACTAGATAATTACTTGATGGATAGAGAGAAACACTACATGGCCACTTATTACTGTATAGCAATGTCCTTCTTAGCACATTATAATACTATTGGAGATGGATTTTAAAAAAAAGGAAAGCAGAGAGTAGAAATACTGAATTGCACCCACAAGGGTGTGCTACTTCTAAGGTATTGAGGTTGGGATTTTTTGATCTGTTTGTCAATGCTTTGGACTTTGCCATTACTAGTGTGGTAACCAAGGGTTGTAAATGAATGACAGAGGAAAAGGATTAAATCAGTTATATCAGTTGCAAGAACAAAGATGTAGAAACAATAATAATCATGGTGGTAACGAGGTTTAGCACATTAACGAAAAATATAAAATACCATCAGCATTATAATGCCTTTGTAAACTAGATAAACCTAGAGTGCTACCATATTTCAGCTGTCTGTCTGTCTGTCTGTCTGTCTGTCTGTCTATCTATCTATCTATCTATCTATCTATCTATCTATCTATCATCTATCTATTTATCTACCTACCTACCTACCTACCATCTATCTATCTATCTTCCTATCTATCCGTATCTCTCTCTCTTTCTTTCTGTCTCTCTCTCCCTCCCTTCCCCATCCATCCATCCATCCATCCATCCATCCATCCATCCATCCATCCATCATCTGTCTGTCTATCTATCTTTGTCAAAAAAAAAACCCTGGGCAAAGCATCTTTTTAAAGCACAACTCTTCCTTCTAAATAGCAGAGTGAATTGGCCACATTGGTTCACTTTGCTTTGCTGAAAGAACTGGGTTTGTACATGTGTGTAGAAATTACATAGAAATATGAAAGGGCAGGCCCAGATGATGTGGCAAAATTATTCATAAAAATTATTTGTGAAAAAATAAGTGAATGGTCCTCATTCCTTAATGAGGCTGAGAAACTACAGTTCACAATTTCAATATTTTCAATAGACCACACTGGCTATAAATGAAAAACACATAGAATGATTGCCCTTTTCATTGGATTTTCCCTACCAATTTTTAACTTGGTTTATATTTTTGCTTTGACGATAAAACAACTGGGACCAATGTGACAAAGCTTTCTCTACAGGTCCACCTTTTGTTTTTATCTAAGAGCCAGACTTGTTCAATAAGTGGCCTACTAAAGGTTATATTTTAGAAAATTTTGAATGGAGCCGGGGAAAATTGATTTGATCTCACAAATTCACTTGTTTGAGAGGCCAACCTAACTCTGATAGTTTCTGTCCATCCTTTACAATCAGGCAGGATGAGTATCTCCAGGTCTCTTTAATTAAACAAGGTCACATTTGGGGATCTAAATGAGCCACAGTGGCACAGTGGTTAGAGTGCAGTACTGCAGGCTACTTCTGCTGACTGCCGGCTGCCTGCAATTTGGCAGTTCAAATATCACCAAGTTTGACTCTGCCTTCCATCCTTCTGAGGTGGGTAAAATGAGGACCCAAATTGTTGGGGGCAATATGCTGACTCTGTAAACTGCTTAGAGAAGATGTAAAGCACTGTGAAGTAGTATATAAGTCTAAGTGCTATTGCTATTTAGGAAGCATGTTTTCTTTAAGATGGTACCTGCCCTCTGTAGATTAATACGACTCCCACCCTGATGTGCAAGAAGTCTTGAAATCTGGCTAATTCCCAGATCTTGGGTTAGAATGTGTTCCAAGATTCTGTGGAATTCTATTTGATTAAGCACTTGGGTATTGGTGCTTTTTTAAAAAAAAGTTCTATTATTGAGTATTTTTGACACTGTAGAGCTCTTATAATTGTACAGAACAGTGCAGCCTTGAAATTTCACAAACAGGTAATTCAACAAGACATCCAAAGGTGTTTCTTGTTTTGGTTATAAGTGCAAATAAGATTTCATGCAGTTCATAAAAGATTACTTAGCCATCAAGACAATTGTTTGTGCACAATATATTGTGATCTTGTTTTTCTTGTTTTGAGCTATAATTCAACTACCATTTGACTACCGCTTAAAAGCTGGTAAAAAATTTTCAAAGTCTTTTTGATGTCATGGAAAAAGAATAAACAACCTATGTAACAAGTCCAAATTCTTGGGAGCTATGATATCTAATATAACATTCATTATCACATTCTTAAGTTTCTATCTTAATTCCTAAATTATTTTGTTGTGCATAATTCCTTGAAAGATGTTTTCTCAGGAACATCTGGAGACAGCAGTACTTATTCAAGACCGTATTTGAGAATAAAGACTCCAAGAACAAATTATATTTCTCTGTTATACAACTTATGGTATAATCCTACTTATTTTCAGCACATGGAATGAACGGTACATGAGCAGCATGGAGAATTGACATGTCCATGTTATAATGACTATATAATTTGAGGAAGAATGGCCTAGCTTTTAGGATAAAAATAAATTTCAATAATTCAATCACTTTCCCAAAATAAATTGAAGCATAATTTATACTAATACATTTGAAATAAATGGCAATGATTTAGTGGAACTTTAATAGTATTTGATAGCAATGAAAGAAAATATGTTGAAATTCAGTAATTACAATTATGAAATGATTATATTGAAAAAAAACAACTTGGTGGTAATAGGAAAGAACTTGTAATAAATCAGTATTTCTATTGCACCAACACAACTGAATTTTCTTCTTTAGATTTAAGATGAAAAATCCTTCAAATCAAGTGCATACTCATTTAGGAATAAACTCTGGGATTTTAGGAATAAAATCTGGGATGGGTTTTCAAATTATAACGGTTGACTGAATAGGAAATTGCTGCAGAAGTTATTAATGTAAACAGAAAATTGAAAAAAGGGTCATGAAATATATTAATAATTGTGACCATATTTGGAAAAAATGTAGTTTTATAGCCACAAAGAAAGGAAAAGCAAGCATAACAGCAAACAGCCAATTATGTGATGCATGGAACACAACTCTTGAATTTGTATGTTTTAGATTGTAATGTTTTCTCCCACTATTAAAACTATGAATCATTCATACACAAACACATACATGTGCACATTTATACCATAATAATTATTTTATTCCTGAAATTAGTGAACTGAAATGTATTTAGCTTATGGATGCCATTTTAAACAAATTTGTAGAAGTTGGGGATAATTACAAGTTGTCTAGTGTAATTTTTAAATCAGTTCTTGGTCCCACAAAATTGTTTTAGAAACTGCTCTCAATATCAAAAGTAGCCAGCTATTAGGCAGAGCTTATCTAGAGAAGGAAGGTACCCAATCATTGGAAGTCAGTTGGCATACAAATTCAATAATTTATTTAATAATTTATTAATAAATTATTATTAAACACAGGCCATCCAAACTCAGAACATGTGTCTTAACACATTAACTATGGAGCAATTACCAATCCTCATTCTATGAAAATGAAAAGGAAATATGGTTTGGTAGATTGACACCCTCATATTTGGTTAAAATCATTTAGTGGTTAAGATGGGCAGCAAACAAATGAAATAAATAAGAAATAAGAAACAAATACATATGAGAAATTAGATACTTATGTATAATCGTTTGTATCACATTGCTTTTGCAACCATGGATCCCTGAATTTATTAAACTGAATCACCTGACAATGAAACTCAGTAAGGGCCTTTGGCATAGGCGCAACTTCTTCCCATTCAGATCTACTGCTATGGTAGACCTGTACTTCATCAGTTATTTCATCAGGAGCATAATCTCCACCCAGAATGTATATTTTATCTTCTATTCCAACTGCCCCTGCATTAAAACCAGCACATTCAAAAGAGCCTTCTCCTTTCCAGACACAGGTTTCCGGACAAAAGCTATAAACTTTGTAAGTGGAAAGATCACAAATGTATAAAGTGCAGTTCACTGGAATAGCTTTGATTAAGGTTGCATGAAAGAATTGCCCAAATTCTGCTACTAACTCAGACCACTGATCTGTTATAGCATTATATTTAAAGAAGCAATCAAGAGATGGATTAAAGGCATCTGTAATTTCAATTTCAGAACCAAGCACATATATTACACTGTGACAGGCACTTGCTTCTGGATAGTAGATGCCTCTTGGTAATGGACTCATAGATTTCCACTCTCGAGTCAGGGGATTATATGCCTCAACATCCAAAAGGCTTTTGATATCCTGAGATGCCTTTGTCTTCCTCCTATTACATACAAACAATTTAAAGTCACAACAGATGTATGCATTGTCCTTGGCTTCTTCATGGCAGATACTAATGAGAAGCTATCATTTGCTGGGCAATAACACCAAGTTTGATCTGTGGCATCGTGAAATGTTCCAGCAATATGAAGTCTAATAGTCCGGAAACAGTTACCTCTACATCCACCAGTTATAAATATTTTTTCACCATAACTAGATAAACTTGATCCAGGTAGATCAAATATATTTATTTGTATCAGTTCTTTCCACTGATCAGTTTTAATATTATAGCAAAATGTATGTTGATTAACATTATTTTCTTCAGTTTTATGAACCAGTATGTATTTTTCTGTAGTTGATGGGCGAGGATCTGGGAAAAGCCCACTGAAACACTGTACATTTTGAATTGCTTCCTTGATTACTGCTAAGCAATTTGTGGTTTTAAGTAATTGTTCCTCAGAGTGCAAAATATCCTGCAATGTCTTTTCAGGTAACTGATGTAACCTGATCTTTTTCATCAAAGGAGGAAGATATTTATGCCTTGTTTCTAAGTCATGTTTCATCCAACAAAAGACAGCTTTTAACACAGATTCTTCATCTGGTACATTCAACTCATCAGCTTCTATGCATTTTGCAGTATCTCAAAATTCATTTCCAAGAAATCACTTGATTGAAGAAGCAAGGAAAAATGGAGTTGGGCATACTCAAGTGTATGCTCAAACAGCTTGGTGGAGCCATAACTTTCAGAAATGGATAAGAGTTGTAAACAGTTAACCAGATCAATATTCTTAATTAGAAAGTCACTGCAAGCTTTTGAAAGAAGTGAAACTTGAAGAAAGGAGGACAGCTGAAAGAACATTTCCACATTATCATTTGTTATCTCTGTTTTTCCAGTATAAGCATAATCTAGAAAAGCCTTCACTGCCTTGGGTGTTAAATTACTTATCGTAACACTCCCACCATCTCTTTCTTTCATGTTAACTTCAAACATGGCCCTGTAATTAAAATATAGAAGATTAACATGTTTTGTCATCATCATCAATAACCAATTCAATCAGAAAAAATCTCAGACCTCAAATGAGATAATCAGTACCTTCTCAGTATACATACTTGGTGATTTTATGTAGTATAAGCATCATGTCATCTTAACAACAAAAGCATTAATCGTATACAGGCATATATGGGAAGAACCTTTGAATTCAAAGGGGCTTCCAAATAGCCTGGAATATGATTGCAGAAAATGAACAGATACTTTAAAAAATCCTTGCAATTTTTCAAGTAACTGACTGAATTATTTTTATATAATTATGCAATTT